>VWZE01025965.1:974-14113 GCA_013396675.1 Eubucco bourcierii | reverse complement strand
AGGGGCACAATCCCCTCCCTTGCCCTGCTGCCCACACTGCTCTTGCTGCAGCCCAGCACACAGTTGCTGTCTGGGCTGCACTCACACTGCAGCCTCAGCTTGACTTTTTCACCACCCCAGACCCAGCTTAAGGCACTTAGATTCAGTCAGAGAATTTCTTAGAAAGAGAGTGTTGTATATTTACTCACAAAAGTAGTATCTCCAGACTCCTGGGGCTAACTGCAGTTTCCCGACAGTACCCAAACCCTTGAAGGGAGTTGTGCAGGAAGATCAGGTTAAGTAATTCTTTAGAGCTTGGTCATTACTGCAAGTGGCAGCTTTGCCCCAAGGATGGCATTTCCCTTGAAGCAGCCATGAGATGTAGCTGCTCCCTTTGTAGCTAGACATGGCAATAACCTACCATAGAATCATAGAATGGGAAGGTTGGAAGGGACCTCTAGGATCATCCAGTTCCAACCCCCTGCCATAGGCAGGGACACCTCCCACTAGTACAGGTCACTCAAGGCCTCCTCCAGCCTGGCCTTGAACACCTCCAGGGAGGGAGCATCCACGACCTCCCTGGGCAACCTGTGCCAGTGTCTCACCACCCTCACTGTAAAGAACTTCCTCCTAACATACAGTTTCAATCTCCCCTCTGCCAGTTCAAACCCATTGCCCCTTGTCCTGTCGTTGCAGGACCTTGTAAATAATCCTTCCCCAGCCTTCCTGTAGGCCCCCTTCAGATACTGGAAGGCTACCAGTTGTGGTGCATCTCAGCATTCTGCAAGGAAGGGTAGGAGCAAGATGCCTCTGTAGTGAGTGTAACAACATAGCTTCACAACTTTTGGTTTTACTGTTGGTGGTTTCCATAGAGCTATGAAAACAAAACCAGTGTAAAAAGGCAGGCCAAGGCACTGCTGCCAGCTGTTGGTGTGAGGTGGTATCTGTAAAGCAGTAATTGACTGCTTGCTCTGTATGTGCTCATGGAAATAGGAGAGCTTCAGTGCTTGACACAACAGAGTGCTTTCTGTGCTGCATGCCTGTGCCACAGTCAGTGGAGCCTTTCTGAGGTCTCTCAGTCCTTGTGATCAGTTGTGTGTCTGTGTCATGGGTGCAGTGTCTGCTGCCTGCTGACAGGCTGGGACTCTGAGCTACCAGACTGGGTCAAAACAGTCTCAGCCACATGGGAGCTGGTGTCCTTTTGGTATTGTAATTGGCTTCACCACTTTGCTGCTCTCATTCTAGGCATAGAAATGTACATGCTGGATCAAACAATGTGTCCATCTAGTAGGGCATCAGTGTCCTCTGAACATACTGCATGTAGCAACAACAGGGTACATTTTAGGCTTTGATAACATTGTCTAACAACAAGGATGTCAAATGGTGTTTCTCATGCTTGCTAATGCACTTGAGAAGTTTTTCCCTGTTGGATCTGCATCCAGTTCTGGAGCCCCTGGGACAAGAGGGATGTGGAGATGCTAGAATGTGTCCAGAGCAGGGCCACGAGGATGCTCAGAGGGCTGGAGCTGCTCTGCTGTGAGGACAGACTGAAAGAGTTGGGGCTATGCAGTCTGGAGAAGAGGAGGCTCCCAGGTGACCTTCTTGTGGCCTTCCAGGATCTGAAGGGGGCTACAAAAAAGCTGGGGAGGGACTTTTTAGGCTCTCAGGTAGTGCCAGGACTGGGGGGAATGGAGCAAAGCTGGAGGTGAGGAGATTCAGCATGAGAGTGGTGAGAGCCTGGCAGGAGTTGCCCAGGGAGGTGGTTGAGGCCTCATTCCTGGAGGTGTTTAAGGCCAGGCTGGCTGAGGCTGTGGGCAGCCTGCTCTAGAGCAGAGTGTCCCTGCCCATGGCAGGGGGGGCTGGAACTGGATGAAGGCTGGGGAGGGACTATTGACAAGGTCTTGCAACGCCAGGACAAGGGGAATGGGTTTGAAGTGGCAGAGGGGAGATTGAAAGTGGATGTCAGGAGGAAGTTGTTTGCAGTGAGGGTGGTGAGACACTGGCACAGGTTGCCCAGGGAGGTTGTGGCTGCTCCCTCCCTGGAGGTGTTCAAGGCCAGATTGGAGGAGGCCTTGAGTGACCTGTGCTAGTGGGAGGTGTCCCTGCCATAGGGTTGGAACTGGATGAGCTTTGAGGTCCCTTCCAACCTTACCATTCTGTGATTCTTCTCTAAATATTCTGGTTTAATCAGGTGAATTCAAGAGTCTCTTTAGAATATTAAGGGCTGTGTGCAATGAAGCAGAGTGACATTATTCATGGTTAGCTTAGCTAAGGGGTGACACTGGATGTTAACATTCTTTTAAGCTTTCTCCACATGAAGTCAAACAGAAGAGAACCAATCTTTGCTGTCAACCAACAGTATAAGTACCACAGCCCTACTGGGTAGCAAATAGAAAATAAAATGTAAACCAGCTTTATATTAACTCTTAGACTCTGAGACACTGGCACAGGTTACCCAGGGAGGTTGTGGCTGCTCCCTCCCTGGAGGTGTTCAAGACCAGGTTGGATGAGGCCTTGAGTGACCTGTGCTAGTGGGAGGTGTCCCTGCCTATGGCAGGGGCTTGGAACTGGATGATCCTAGAGGTCCCTTCCAACCTTCCCACTCTATGATCCTTGTGGTCCCTTCCAACCCTGACTGATTCTGTGATCTGTTCTGCATGTGGCTTTTGGTCTCCAAGTGAAAGTCAGTGCTGAGGAGCAGGCTGTTGCAAACTGGAGCGCGGTGATGCTGCCTTGCTGAGCGAAGCAGGCAAAGCAGTAGCTGCCTGCACTTGTTCTGCTGGTTTAGATTTCAAAGTAGGCTTATAGGTACCACCTCATGCAGCAGAATGCAGGTGGAAAGGTCTGACATTCCAAAATGAAAACATTATGGGTTGGGATCTCTTTCTGTTTTGTGGCGTTCCATTTTTAGGAGCGTAGTGGGTTCTGAATATCTCCCTGGGCAGGTGCTCCTAGGCTTTGCTTTAAGTGTCTCTGCAAACTCCCTGTCCATGCAAGGTTGCATGACTTACATTATCCCTGCACTGCTTGGCAGAGGAAAGCAGTTGCTCTGAGGCAGACTTTGAACAGGCTGCATACCAAGCTCACTGACTCGGTGCCAGTAAATTAGTAAGTCCTGAGTCACCACTGAGCCCTCCGGGGACCCTTCAGTACAATCCATGAGCCTCTTCTAACATGAAACTTCTCTTAAGTACTCAGTGCCTCTGTCAACTTCAATTCAAGATTTTGTTTTATCCATTTCACCTGAGGCCATGCCTTCACTGCAGAAGAAAGCCTGTCTCTGGCTGGGCTGGGCTGCCCTGGGTAACATCTCCTAGGAGCAAGGGGACTGCCCTGCAGAGGCTGCTAATTGTAGCAGTGGCCCAGACCTGTTTCCCTCTTAATGTAGCAGATGTATCAAGAAAGAAATTACAAGTGCTTGTGATTTTGGTTGTCACACTTATGGTTTCAGATTTGAAATGCTGGGAAATTGTACAAGTGGTCCTTGTAACAAGGCTCCAGCTTTCTGTATTTAAATATGTTCCCTCTGTGCTTTTTTTGCTGATCTTAACAGCTCTATGTCCCAGGTTGGGAACTATAGGGTTAAAAAAATCCTCTAGGGACTAGAAGGTTGTTATTCAATCCCATAATTATATTTCTTCATAAACTCACGGCCAGCTCAGCTCTTTCTCCTTTCCTCCCGCTCCAGGCTTGTGCCAGGCAGGAGCTGCTTTACTGGAACAAACATGTAAGGACAGGCCTGGTTTGGGGCCTCCAGAGGCTGTGCTTAGGCCTCTGGGATGGCAGAGGCCTGGGGAAGGGGGGGCAGGAGGACTGGAGCCCTGGGGATGATAGATTTAGTTTGGGTTGGGGAAAATTTCAGGGGGGTTGCTTATGGATTCTGTATCTGCTTTGTAATTCCTGCCTGTAACTCTCCAAATACAATTCTGGGTTCTTTTCAGTTCATTTGAGAGCTTCACTCTGTTGGCTCTTTAATCCCATACCACCACCACACTTTGTGCAAACCAACCTCTTATTTGCTTTCATAGGCAAGCTCTCAACTGTAGAAAAGGGCAGTAAGTGAAAAGTGCTCCAATTCTACATGAGCTTGAAGAGGTTACTAATTCTGATGGTTTGGGGGTTCCCTGCCCCCCCATACTTTGTAAAATCCCCCAGACTAGACTCAGCCAGCTGGAAGTTAAGGACTGAAGCTCTGTTTACAGCTCAGCACAATGTACAAGCAGAGATAGACACAATAGACAGGAATAGTTACAGAAATAGACAAGTTAAAGGGAATCCAGAAACACAATTCCCCTGCCAGAAATCAGAGTGCCCAGCAGGGGCTCCTAACCACCCTTCCACCTTCTCCCCACCCCTCTGCCTTACCCCAGGGTCTGCCTTAGGTGCAAGGTGAGTTTGGAGGATGGGCAAGGGAGGTTAGAAGCAGAGTGGTTAGTTAGGTTAGCAGAGAGGCCCTCAGACACACAGCAGCTAGAGATTGAGACACTCTCTGTCTTATCTCTATTTGTGTCCTTGTTCTTATCCATCTCAACAAGCCTATGAGTGCAGCAGGCATCAGCAGTGTTTGCTTTCACAGCCTGTAGTATAATTTTCTCCATTAAAATACTGCAGTTAGCCTCAAACCAGCACACTAATTATGCAGTTTCTTCAAGATTGTCAGAAGCAAACCAGGAATGTTCAAAAGAGTGAGAACTTTTTTATTCAGATCTTTTAAACCTTTTCCAGTTTGTAGATCCAGTGAACCACTACTAATTGAAGTGTGTGAATAGTAGACTTGTGGTTTGTCTGCCTGCCTTGGATGCAGTCTGCAGATCAGGCTGAAAACTGATGTCATGTGTTCATCAATAAATTCATAAACTGAACCTAGGAACCTTCCAGGATCTGAAGGGGGCTCCAGGAAGGCTGGGGAGGGACTACTGACAAGGTCTGGGAATGCCAGGACAAGGGGCAATGGGTTTGAAGTGGCAGAGGGGAGATTGAAAGTGGATGTTAGGAGGAAGTTGTTTGCAGTGAGGGTGGTGAGACACTGGCACAGGTTGCCCAGGGAGGTTGTGGAGCACAGAAGCACCCAGAGGGATCTTTGATCACATTGGGTGATTCTGTGCTCCACAACCTCCCTGGAGGTGTTCAAGGCCAGGTTGGAGGAGGCCTTGAGTGACCTGTGCTAGTGGGAGGTGTCCCTGCCTATAGCAGGGGTTCTGAACTAGGTGATCCTTGAGGTCCCTTCCAACCTTCCCATTCTATGATTGTAACAGGAATCAAGGCCCCAGTGATGCAACGAGATCAAGGAGTTTTTTTCAAGTGCCAAGAGACGCCTTTCTGCATTTCAAATCAACTCAGCACAGAGCCAGTGAGGCACTGTGAGGACAAAGCCACAGTGAGTGGCTGGAGAGCAGCCGATCAGAAAGGGATCTGGGGGTGCTGATTGACACCTGCCTGAACATGAGCCAGCAGTGTGCCCAGGTGGCCAAGAAGGCCAATGGCTTCCTGGCCTGCATCAGCAATAGTGTGGCCAGCAGGAGCAGGGAATTCATTCTCCCCCTGGACTCTGCACTGCTTAGGCCACACCTTGAGTCCTGTGTCCAGTTCTGGGCCCCTCAATTGAAGAAGGACATTGAGGTGCTTGAGTGTGTCCAGAGAAGGGCAACGAGGCTGGGGAGAGGCCTCGAGCACAGCCCTATGGAGAGAGGCTGAGGGGGCTGGGATTGGTTAGCCTGGAGAAGAGGAGGCTCAGGGGAGACCTTCTTGCTGTCTACAGCTACCTGAAGGGTGGTTGTAGCCAGGAGGAGGTTGCTTTCTTCTCTCAGGCAAGCAGCAGCAGAAGAAGAGGACACAGTCTGAAGCTGTGCCAGGGGAAGTTTAGGCTGGAGGTGAGGAGAAAGTTCTTGCCTGAGAGAGTCATTGACTGCTGGAATGGGCTGCCCAGGGAGGTGGTGGAGTCAGCGTCCCTGGAGGTGTTCAAGGCAGGTTTGGATGTGGCACTTGGTGCCATGGTCTGGTCTTGAGGGCTGTGGTGATGGGTTGGACTTGATGATCTTTGAGGTCTCTTCCAGCCCTGGTGATACTGTGAGACTGTGATAAATCCAGTGTGTTTCAGCTCTGTGTGCTTTGGTGCTGGATGTACTTATTTTTTGTTCCCCTTGCTGTTACATTTGCTGAGGGTGCATAATCTAATCCAAAAGCATTCAGTATTAAACTGAAGTTGGCAAGTGTGTGCATCATGCCTCATAACTGAAGGTAGGCTGTGTCTAGTAAAACTCTGCTTTTTTTGTCCTCCTGCTAGGTTTTTGCTGAGCCCTCCATCAGTCTATTTGCTCTGGAATGCTGCAAGGGCAGAGAGCTGCACTTCACTGAACCCATCAATTCTGTTTTGAATGAGGACCTTCACTTTTACACTCACTCTGTGTGGGTTAGAAGTGGATTGTAAGTATGGAAGAAATACTTTTGTCAATTTTTCATTGTAGGAGCCAATACTGAGCATACATTTGCTCTTGATTACTGCCTTTTGTCACAGTGTAGGGTTTACAGGCTAACTTGGAGACAGTAATCTAAAATCTGTTCAAATGCCAGACCTGCTTTTTGTAACAGGACCCAAAATGAACAAAAACTCTGGGTAGAGGGTGCAAGGCCCAGTGTAAGGTCCTGCACCTGGGTAGGCACAATGCCAAGCACAACTGCAGGCTGGGTGGGGAATGACTGAGAACAGCCCTGAGGAACAGGCCCTAGGGGTGTGGGGTAATGAAAAGCTCAAGCTGAGGCTGCAGTGTGAGTGCAGCCCAGACAGCAACTGTGTGCTGGGCTGCAGCAAGAGCAGTGTGGGCAGCAGGGCAAGGGAGGGGATTGTGCCCCTTTGCTCTGCTCTCCTCAGACCCCACCTGCAGTCCTGGGTGCAGTTCTGGAGCCCCCAGCACAGGAAGGACATGGAAATGTTGGAGTGGGTCTAGAGGAGGCCACCAAGATGCTGAGAGGGCTGCAGCAGCTCTGCTGTGAGGACAGGCTGAGAGAGTTGGGGCTCTGCAGCCTGGAGAAGAGAAGGCTTCCAGGACACCTTAGAGTAGCCTTCCAGGATCTGAAGGGGGCTCCAGGAAGGCTGGGGATGGACTATTGACAAGGTCTTGCATTGCCAGGACAAGGGCAATGGGTTTGAACTGGCGAAAGTTTGAACTTCCTCTTAACACCCAGTTTCAATCTCCCCTCTGCCACTTCAAAGCCATTCCCCTTGTCCTGGCATTGCAAGACCTTGTCAATAGTCCCTCCCCAGCCCTTCTGTAGGCCCCCTTCAGATACAGGAAATCTACTCTAAGGTCTGTATTGTAGCTTCCTTGGAGCCCTGAGCAAGGATGTCTGTCAGTTTCTCCCAATTACTTATAATGTGGAAAAATAAATTGCAGGTGTTTTGAGCACTGCTGCTGGATGCAATTGCATTGAGTTAGAGTGAAATCATCCCTCCTGTCCTTGGCACTTGATCTGTAAAACAGGTAAAGTGGGGAGACCAGTATTTGCTTTGTGTTAGCTAAGTTAATGAGATTCACTGCCCAGCAATGCCCTGTTGATACCAACAAAACCAGTCTGTGGTCCCGAGGCTGCCTTTGGGAGCAGCAATGCAGAACTGAGCCAGCAGATGCCTGCGGAACGTGGATCTGTGTGTGCCGGCGCTTAACTGCTGCCCATGTCTCTGCCTCACATACACTCACTACAGGAGGCTCTGCTACAGCAGTCTGTAGATTTCAGACTAAAGATTTTGCATGTGTTTTCAGACAAGTGGAACAGCTTTTAAAAGCTTTAACTGTGACAAAAGAAAACGTTGGAAAATGTCCTCAAAATTAGTACCTAGAACCACGCAGAGCGATAAGCAGTGCAGGCTGCTGACTGCCCTCCCAGTACCCACTGAAACCTGCACTGCTCCCATCCAGGTTCACACAGAGGTGTTCATATTTGTGTGGAAAAAACTGGGAGAGGGAGTATGAGTTTACACTTTTCAGACAGACAAGCAGAAAACAGGCTTTAGTTTAGACAACAAACAGTGTAACCACTGCAGTGGATGGAGTTTTGTTCTGTGGTAGTAGAGGTCTGATGTTGGCACTGCTGTGGAGAGCCTTGGGGGCTTTCAGGAGCACCACAGAATCATAGAATGGGAAGGTTGGAAGGGACCTCAAGGATCAGCCAGTTCCAACCCCCTGCCATAGGCAGGGACACCTCCCACTAGCACAGGTCACACAAGGCCTCCTCCAACCTGGCCTTGAACACCTCCAGGGAGAGAGCAGCCACAACCTCCCTGGGCAACCTGTGCCAGTGTCTCACCACCCTCACTGCAAACAACTTCCTCCTAACATCCACTTTCAATCTCTCCTCTGCCAGTTCAAACCCATTGCCCCTTGTCCTGTCACTGCAAGACCTTGTCAATAGTCCCTCCCCAGCCTTCCTTCAGGCCCCCTTCAGATCCTGGAATGCCACTCTAAGGTCTCCTAGAAGCCTTCTCCAGGCTGCAGAGCCCCAACTCTCTCAGCCTGTCCTCACAGCACAGCTGCTGCAGCCCTCTCATCATCTTTGTGGCCTCCTCTGGACCCGCTCCAACACTTCCATGTCCTTCCTGTGCTGGAGGCTCCAGAACTGCACCCAGGACTGCAGGTGGGGTCTGAGGGGAGCAGAGCAAAGGGGCACAATCCCCTCCCTTGCCCTGCTGCCCACACTGCTCTTGCTGCAGCCCAGCACACAGTTGCCGTCTGGGCTGCACTCACACTGCAGGCTCAGGTTGAGCTTTTCATCACCCCACACCCCCAGGGCCTGTTCCTCAGGGCTGCTCTCAGCCATTCCCCACCCAGCCTGGAGTTGTGTATTTGTGCACCATTCTGAATGCATACCTGTAGCTCACATTTTGCTCCAGTTACCTTGTAGTCATTTATGTTTTGTTTTCTGCATCCAGGTGGATTGCATATGAAGGATGTAATTTTTCAGGAAATCAGATGCTGCTGGAGCCCAGTGAGATTTCAAACTGGAATGAGCACAGTGGCTGGAAAGCAATTGGCTCTCTTCGTCCTGTGAAGCAAGTATGTTAAGATTGTATGAGGACCTTTGGGGGTTTTTGACAGGGTTTACTGCACAGTTGTCAGCTCAGTATAGTGGTGTGCCTTGTGCTCCATAAATCAGGCCAAGTGATGACAGCCAGAAGGACCTACAGGGAGATAACAGAAGCACAAAATTCCTCCAGTGGTGCTTACTGAGATCTGTATTCAACTCCTGAAGGAAAACAATTGCTATTTTCTCAGAACCCAGTTTTGTTTTTCTGACTGGCTCACCAGCACTGCAGTTTTCACTGTTCTGCCATACAGCAATAATAATGAGAGAGTCAATTCTCCACTGGCTTGCTGTGCAATAAGCACAAATGGGAGCAAGAACAAATGTTATAGTGCTGAAGCCCAGATTTCCAAAACAAATCCAGGCAGTCCAAACAGGTTTTCCATCTCTGCCTCACCCCAAGTAACGTCAATTTCAGTCTCATTCAAAGATTGAGCTCTGCAAACCAAAGTTCTGAAGAGCTTTGTGAAGGGTAGAGAGAGAAGCAAGACTGAGAGAAACGCCTCTCACTCAAGGGAAAGCAGGTACCGTTTTACTTCTCTGCCTTAATGGGTGACTGAGAGGGAGCTGCTGCACACCCAGCACACTGCCTCTGGGCAGACAGGAGAGCTGCAGGGAGTGTGAGCAGTAACTCTGCTGGAAAAGAATCTTTATTAGCTCTGCTTCTTACAGAGGAACTTGTTAATACTTAGTGACAAATGCTACTTTATTTTTAAACACCAGACTTGGCTGGGGAAATGTTGCAGCGAAGTAAGTTTCTAGCATTAGTTATTCATTATCTGCCCTGCCTCAACAAAAAGTAATTTTCCCCCTTCTCACGGTATCACAGTCTCACAGTATTACCAAGGTTGGAAGAGACCTCAAAACTCATCAAGTCCAACCCATTCCCACAGCCCTCAAGACCAGACCATGGCACCAAGTGCCATGTCCCAACCCGCCTTGAACACCTCCAGGGACGGTGACTCCACCACCTCCCTGGGCAGCCCATTCCAGCAGTCAATGACTCTCTCAGGCAAGAACTTTCTCCTCACCTCCAGCCTAAACTTCCCCTGGCACAGCTTAAGACTGTCTCACTCCCTCTTCCAAAAACCAAACCAACAGCTTTCCCTCCTTCCCCCAGTGATTTTTCAGTCCAAGAAGTTGACAGCTCCCTGAAATACTTTGGAAGTGGTAACTATGGAAGGATCCCAGTTTGTCTCTGGTTTTGAAAATAATTTGTGCTGATCTCTGAAACAGAATTTTCTCTTTAGCCAGCAAAAGCTTTTGTATTTGGTAGCATCCTTTGTCACACTTATATTGGTTTAGCTTCTCAGGGGAAACCAACACAATAATAGTAGGAGGCCTTCCCCATTCCCCCTCCCCCCTTTTGGAAAGGGGGAAAGAAAGGAGGAGACAGAAGGGGTAAAACCACCCAAAGAACAGCCTGGCTATGATTTGGAAGGTAAAAGAAAACTTTAACAACAAATAAAAGGTATTTAAGGTAGGGGAGTTACAAATAGGTATAGGGGAGGGAAAACAAGACACAAACTATATATACAACCAGATGGATGGCAGTGGAGTGAAGAGATGTGCACCATGTGGTAGAGACTGGGCACGGGGTAGGACAGGAGAGCAGGAACGAGGATGGCGACAGGCACACAGGCCACGAAGAGAGAGAGGGCAACAGGAAGCTCCTCTGTTTATATAGGGGGGTCCAGACAGGCAGTGGGTGTGGGCTAAACACTACACCTGGGGTCAAGCAGACCTGGGCTCAAGTTCTGACCACTCCCCCCACTCAGGAGGGTTACCCTTTACAACACTGCAGCAGTGAGCAGTGCTACAAGGCCTACTTCACCTACTTTCCTAGGACTTTGACATTGGTTTTGTGGGATTGAGAGTTTTGTTTTGTTTCCAAGCTGGTTTTGTGGGATTGGGTTTTATTTTGTTTCCAAGCCTGCAGACTAAGAGTTTACTTGAGTTTGTGCAGTCATCTGCCTGTGCTTGTTGCTCCTGAGGGCACATGGTCATTTTTCTTTTGGAGATTGCAATAATAGAAACCTGCACCATACACTTTGTTGTAAATTACAAAGAGAGTCAAAGTCTGCCATTGTAAGAGGTAGTGCAAGATAAAGCACAAACATTTGGAACTCATGCAAAGTGAGACACAACAAATCACAGAATCATAGAATGGTAAGGTTGGAAGGGACCTCAAGGATCAGCCAGTTCCAACCCCTTGCCATAGGCAGGGACACCTCCCACCAGTACAGGTCACTCAAGGCCTCCTCCAACCTGGCCTTGACCACCTCCAGGGAGGGAGCAGCCACAACCTCCCTGGGCAACCTGTGCCAGTGTCTCACCACCCTCTCTGCAAACAACTTCCTCCTAACAGCCACTTTCAATCTCCCTTCTGCCACTTCAAACCCATTGCCCCTTGTCCTGTCATTGCCAGACCTTGTCAATAGTCCCTCCCCAGCCTTTCTGGAGCCCACTTCAGATACCAGAAGGCCACTCCAAGGTCTCCTGGAAGCCTTCTCCTCTCCAGGCTGCAGAGCCCCAACTCTCTCAGCCTGTCCTCACAGCAGAGCTGCTGCAGCCCTCTCATCATCTTGGTGGCCTCCTCTGGACCCACTCCAACACTTCCATGTCCTTCCTGTGCTGGGGGCTCCAGAACTGCAGGTGGGGTCTAAGGGGAGCAGAGCAAAGGGGCACAATCCCCTCCCTTGCCCTGCTGCCCACACTGCTCTTGCTGCAACCCAGCACACAGTTGCTGTCTGGGCTGCGTGTGCACACTTAAGAGTATTTGCATACCACAGGAATTAGTCTATAGACATAAGACTTTTATTAAAAACCAATAAAAATCCTACCTGCCCCTGCTGCTTACAGCTCTCTGTCTGCCTGTGAAAAACATTTATATTGCTACTTTAGGTGCATCTTTGTTTCCAGCAAAATTTTTTGAACGTCCTCATATGGAACTGGAAAATACTTTTTGGAGACCCAATTAAAGATGGAGGGGAGGCTTTCTCACATCCATTTTCTTCGTCTTGGTTTTATAACTATTCTCCTTCACGCAATTTCAGCCAGCAGTGTACCTCAGAGTGAAGAACCAAGCTCAAGGTAAATATTTAACGGTTGCTGGAAGCCCAGCAGATGCAAAAGCAACAGCAGTGTGCGCAGCCCCGTACAATGGCAAGGAGACCCAGGTCTGGCACTACTGCCGTGGCCTCTTCAAATCCAAGGTGAGTTTCCACATGCTGGAAGTGAGTAGGTTGTACCACTCACTGTCCTTTCACCCTCACTTCTGTCTTTTACTGGAGGCTAGCATTACCACCAGGGTAGTTTTTGGCTTCTCTTACACATCTTAAACCAAACCTCTTAGGTTCTGCATCCTTCTGCTATGTACAGACAGATGTCATCTGTCTGATTTGGTGAGTTGGGCTACTGTGGAAGCTCCTAGACAAAGCTGCAGGCAGACCAATATGATCCAAGCAATGCCAGTTTATTGAATATGATCATACACTTAGATACCTTCTGACAGATTATGCAGGTTAATTCATTGTTCAGCAATTGGTTCAGATCATAAAGGCACAAGCTCTGTGGCATTAAGCAATTGGTTCAGATTGTTAAGGCACAAGCTTGTGGCATTAAGCAATTGGTTCAGATGTTAAGGTACAAGCTTGTGGCATTAAGCAATTGGTTCAGATCGTTAAGGCACAAGCTCTGTGGCATTAAGCAACTGGTTCAGATCGTTAAGGCACAAGCACGAGAAGGCTTCGAGGGGACCTGATAGTAGCCTTCCAGTATCTGAAGGAGGCCTACAGGAAGGCTGGGGAAGGATTATTTACAAGGTCCTGCAATGACAGGACAAGGGCCAATGGGCTTAAACTGGCAGAGGGGAGATTTAGACTGGATGTTAGGAGGAAGTTCTTTTCAGTAAGGGTGGTGAGGCACTGGAACAGGTTGCCCAGGGAGGTTGTGGATGCTCCCTCCCTGGAGGTGTTCAAGGCCAGATTGGATGAAGCCTTGAGTAACCTGTACTAGTGGGAGGTGTCCCTGCCTATGGCAGGGGGTTGGAACTAGATGATCCTTGAGGTCCCTTCCAACCTTAC
>VWZE01025964.1:580784-598229 GCA_013396675.1 Eubucco bourcierii | reverse complement strand
CCAGATTGGACAAGGCCTTGAGAAACCTGTACTAGTGGGAGGTGTCCCTGCCTATGGCAGGGGGTTGGAACTAGACGACCCTTGAGGTCCCTTCCATCCTTACCATTCTATGATTCTATTATTCTATGCAGCACACTGGAGCCTGGAGCGCACAGCTGGGGGAGCTCATGTGCTGTATGGGTCGGTAACCAGCTCGTTAGCAGTGTTGCTGTGGTTCCAGACGGGGTCTTGTCTCTGGAGTAACTCTCCTGGAGCTTCTGCTCAAAACACTTCCACAACTCACTGAGATGTGCTGACAAAACATTGATGTGCATTTCAGAGCTTTTGCAGGCTATTCTGTTTTTAAACATCATTAGAATGCTAAGTTTATAAAGGTCTCTACATAAAAAAAAATCATAGTCTTCTGCTAAGCTTGGGTGAGTCTTGACAAGTGGATTTTTGAGCTGGTAGTGAAGAGTTTTTAAGTGTAGTCAAAAGCAACCAAAAATGGGTTTACTTTTACTGCTGCCAAAGATAGACCCTTATGCTCCACCAGCAGCTGGTGTGGACTTGCATGGGATAGATCAGTCACATTACCTCAGAGGATGCTGTGAAGAAGGAGAAGGTCCAAATGAAACAGAGGGAGAGGCAGTAAGCATCCTTTCTGAGGACAATGTTGCCATGATGTGGTACACAGACAGCAGAGAAACATCAGAAACATCAGAGCATGCCTGCGTTCTGTTGCTTTTTTTGTTTGTTTTTGGTTTTGGTTTTGGGTTTGTTTTTTTTTGTTGTTGTTGTTGTTTGGTTGGTTGGTTGGTTTGGTTTGGTTTGGTTTTTTTAAATGTCATCATTCAAGTGCTAAGATACATTCCATGGGTTCAGGACAGGACACAGTAAAGGTGGAGAACTTCTGTCTAGTGCTATTTAACATCTTTGTCAGTGGCATGGACAGTGGCATTGAGTGCACTCTCAGCAAGGCTGCTCATAGCACCACACTGTGTGGTGCAGCAGACGCACCTGAGGGAAGGGATGGCATCCAGGTGTGAAGGTTGGAGTAGGTGATCTCTGAGGTCCCTTCTGACCTAAGCCAGTCTGTGATTCTGTGATCACTTGCAGAGCCACTAACCCTTGCCTTTTGCCCTCCAGATGAGTGAGACAAAGCGCAGAAGACTTTCACAAAATGGATGAATCGGCACCTCATGAAGGTTAGTTTATATTTTGGTGATGTCTGGATGACTGATTGCTACAGCAGTGACTGCAAGGGCTAGCCATCTGTTAAAGGGCATCACGGGGGGGGATCAGCTGGGCTGGTCACTGCTGGTAGTAGAGTGTTGATGACCTGTAGGGAGCATTAAAATGCCTGCCACAGGCACAGCAGATGCAAAGGGCTGTGCCTGTCCTTGGCATCACTAGGTCAATCTAATGCCGTATTTTGTTGGTGTGGTGTATAAGGTGAATGTATGAGCCACTGGGAAAACTCACTAAATAGAGGAAAATAGGTAGTGATAAAACATGTGGTAGGTTTGGATTAGTAATGTGTTTAAGCCCAGAAAGTGTGCTGTTAACTTTTGGCCTGACTCCAGCAAACATGAGCACTGAGGATAAAACATGTCATGTGTTTTGGTTTTTCACAAATCTTTGTGTCTAGCTGGTGCTGGCTGGTAGTGGTCATTATTTAGGCTCAAAGTAGGTGGGTGTCTGGTATTGTTTAAACTGTCAGATACTGTTTGTTTCATGGATAGGTGCATTCATTACCCATAAGTTCATGTTGTTTTTCTTACTGTCTGTGAAATGAAATACACTGTGATGGAACTGTGTGAGTGCAGACGGAGGTGTGGATTTTGACTGCACAGTTACTGTAAGTTTGTAAATCAGTAACGAAGGGGAGTAGATTTGGAAAGCCATGCTAAGGTGTATCTCCAGTTTACAAACAAACAAAAAACAAACAAAACCCCAAACAAAAACAAACAAACAAAAAAACCCAAGAACACCCATTGTTTTTATTTTGAAACAAATATGTCTTTATATTGAAATGTCTGTGACTGGGCAGACTGAGAATCATTTCCATTCCCCAAATGTGGCATGCGGTGCGGTGCAGTGCACAAAGAACAGAGAGGAACCTCGAGTCAGGAGACACTTTATTTTTATTACAGTGAAGCAATCTAAACTTAGCTACAGGTTTACTCTGCTGTTTCACGGACTGAACTAACATCAGAGGACAGTTAGCACTAGCCCACTGCAATTATCTTTTTACACAAAAGAGCAACAGTGCTACTAACCATACCACTGAGTATAGGATAGTGACGTCCACACAGGAATTTGTAGCACTGTGTAACTTTGTAAAACTAAGAGAAGATTTGTCTAGATTTGAATATAAATTGGAAAAAGCATCTATCTGTTTTCACTGTAACGAGCCAACTGCTATTTGGCACAAGGGGTCCTTATGCATGACATTTTAGATGCATAGTGAACTTCAACAAAATGAATTTTGTTGTTCAAGATACTGATAAGGTTGTCAGTATAATTAAGTAGTATTTGCAGTAAATCAGCAAGTGGTTAAATTAACAGAAGTTCTTTGAAAAATAAAGACTATTTCCTATGTGAATAAACAACAGTTAACTACCAGCCTGAGAAAAGATAGAGAATTCCATATTAAATTAACATTACACATTTACATACGAGTGAAGATTCAGATTCTTAGCATCACAAAGTATCTCCTTAGGAATAACCATTTCTGTCAAAACTATAAAAAATCAGGCAAGATAACTACCCAATAGATCTTTTATGCATATACACAAACGTTTTTGTAACTATCCAGTGATGCTACAAATCTTCATTTCTGTAACTCTGTTGAGCTTTTTTTTTTTCTTCTCTTGCAAGCACTGCAGAAGATCCTGGGATTAGGGTATGTGACTTTCAGCAGATGTGAAGTAACACTAAGCCTCCAAAAACATAGACAATTTCAAAATGCAACGTTATTACTACAAAATAAAACATATATCCCCTCTTTATAACTTCTTTCCTTCACTTTAAACATTTTTCAGAGACTTTTTAAAATTACTTTTTTAACAAGAAAGTGCTACAGACTAAGTGGTTAAACTGATTAACAATATATCAAAATGCTGTATACATTTCCAGCCATTGTTCTGGGGACTGCAGAGGAACGCAAACCAATGAATGAATTACAGACAATCAAGTCACAACTCGCAAATCTCAGGCTTATACTTCAAGCTTATGTTGCTGCTTATGCTTTTCCAAAAGTTTCTTGGTAGGCAATGTCACATTACACTTTCTGCACTTGTATTTTTTTAAGTGTGTTTTTGCATGCTTTTGGAAAGCATGCTTATCCAATGTAGAAAATTTACACCTTCTGCAGTGCAACTTTAAATGAGTCATTAAGTGGCGCTTCAGGTGGCTGGATGTGCGGAAAGCAACAGCACACTGCCTACACTTGAAGGGCTTCTCCCCTGTGTGAATTCTCAAGTGTAGCTTTAAGTTTCCATTGTGGGTTGTGGAATAGCCACACTCTTCACACTCGTAGATTTTGAAAGGTAGCTGATTTTGTGGTTGGTGGAGAGAGACAGCAGATGAGCTTTCCCCACAGGAGTGTGAAGCCAGATGCCGTTTCAAGGACAGCCATTTGTTTGTTGAATAGTCACAGTTTCTGCACTTCAGATGCTCTATATTAGAATGTGTGACTCTGTGTCTTCTCAGGTGACTGGAAGAACGAAACTTCTTCTGACAAACACTGCAGTTGTAAGGCTTCTCACCTGTGTGAGTTCTGAAATGTAGTTCAAGATTGCTTAAAGTGGATGTAGTATACTCACACTCTGCACACTGATAGGACTGTGGCTGACCTACTAGCTGATCAATTTTTTTGACCCTCTGGACATCTGGTTGTACTCCAGAGACACCTGAAGCAAGCAATGAATGGACATTGCTTGAATCTTCAAAGGAATCAAAATCTCTTGGATACATGCTGCCATGCATTTCATGGTGCAATTCAAGATTCTGTAAATGGCTGTCTACATAGAGGCAATGGTAAAATTCAGATCTACTCTTCACATGACTGAGCCTGTGTTTCTCCAAAAGGTTTGATGTTTTAAACGTCTTATTGCATTCTTCACATACAAATGATCTTTCATTGGTGTGCATTTTTAGGTGCAGCTTAAAGTTGCTATGAATAACAGTAGTATAACTGCAGTGTGGGCACTTGTACGTTTTAAATCTAGACAAATTAGAAAGCTGTGTATCATTTAGATTTTCCATAGGTCTCTGATATGTATTATCATCTTGAACTTGTGAATTGAAGTCCCTGAAGTTAAAGAGAGGCTCCTCTCTGTAAATTAAACTGTCCATTTTGTAAGAATTCAGAGGACCTTCTGATTTATTCCCAGTAACAGGTAAGGTGTTCCTTTTATGGCTGTTTGCAGGGAATTTCTTTTCAGAACAATTTTTATTGTCCCACACCTCACCTGCATTCCCAAAGTCTGGTTCTGAAGCCAGTACATCTCCAGTGAAACAACCATTTTCTTTACCATGAAGAGACAGAGAGGCATCGTCTTGCAAAGTGCTGTCAACTCTGCATACTTTGCTTTCATGATACTCATCACTCTGGTTCACATAACCATTAGCAGTAGCCTTAAACTGATCATGACATTTCTTATGAAAGCCGAGATGTCCTCTGTTGTAAAATACTACGTTACACTCATCACATGTATAATGCTTCAGAGAGTTTTGGGCTGACTTTTTCCCTTTTATTAAGTCCACTTGCTGCCCTTGGCTTGCTTCTTCACTTGCATGCAATCTCATGTGTCTCTTTAACCCAGTAGTGCTTGTGAATGCTGACTCACAGAACTCACAGGAATAGGGTTTAGCCCCTGTGTGTATGTGGCTATGCCTTACCATGCTTGCAAAATACAATGAGAAAAAGGTGCAAAACCTGCACTGGTACAGCTTATACCCAGCATGCCAGTACATGTGATTTAACAGATAAGATAAGCTAAAGTAGGAATAATCACATTGAGGGCACTGGTAAGGTGGTCTCTCTTTATGACCTTTCATATGATGAATAAAAATCCTAGGATTTGATGACGCAAAGAAACAACTTTTGCAGGAAAAACTAACTGGCACATCCAGAGGTGTAAAGTCCCTTTCAATTTTGACAAAAAATTTATCATATTTACTTTCTTTTTTCTTAGTCTCATACTTCCTTTCTTCAGATCTTCTCTGCATTAGTTTTCTTGCATTTATTCTATTTTTTCTTGCCTTTTGCAACTTACTTATTTTCTTATGAAATTTAAGGTGATTCTTAAGGTTGACAGAAAAGAAAAAGGTTCTCTTACAAAAGCAGCATTTATGGATTTTCTTATCTTTATGAACTGAATAAACATGTTTCTTGAGATGTGCACTACTTTTATACACCAAACTACAAAACCGGCACTTCAATCTTTCAAGCTTATTTATAGCAGAAGATGCTTTAGAAAGAGGTTTTATGGTCACACCATTACTTAGCCATGGTAAACCTTGGTGACTTTGGTATTCTGTGGGGCTTGCATCAGGTGAAATAGCTTTTTGTTGCCGATATCTTTTTCTAGGAAATGGTGTTAATGTCTTATAAATATGCTCTCCAGTAATATCTGATTCAGCAGAAGTGGAAGCATTTACCTCCGTTTTCCGTATATTTTTTAGCAATTCTTCTGAAGAACATCCACTAAGTGCTGAAGCTGAACAATATGTACATTCTGATTCCTCTTTCAAGCCATGTTCCAAAAGAGAACTCAGACTTTCATCTTCAAATTTCCTCCTCTTTCTAACTTCTTTATCTCCATTCTTTGAAGAATCAGGATCTAAAGGGGCATAAAAAGTCACATGTATGACATTTTATACAATCACCAATGTTCATGATTAATAGTAAAAATCTCAATCTAACAGCTTGACTGCTCTCCACTCCTTTTGCTTCCTTAATACTTTCCTAATGTCTCTCTCCATGTCATCCATCTGTCCTTCCCAACATTTAAATATAATTTTAAGAGAAGAAATCTGAGTTAGGACCCTCTTTCTTTTTCCTCTTTTCACTCAAAACTTCTGAATTTCCTAAGACAACACTGCATCCCTTAGTTTTAATGAAACAGCTTATGCCAGAATTCCTATGAAAGTGCTATCAACAAACTTTTGCTAGGGCTCCATCTTTTGCAAGGGTGATTTTCCTTTTGTTGTTTTCTGTTAGAAAGGACTCTTGGTACTTCTCTACACCTTTCCTCCTTAATAACTTCCATCTGCTACAAGGAAGAGTAGATTTAAAACCTAAACTATGCCTCTAATATTTATAAGAGTTGTTTTCTCTCCTTAATGTCACTAATGAGGATTAAAAAAAACACCTTACCACGACATTTTTACTTTCATATTCTTTTCCCTAATGAGAGGCTGCCCTTTTGCAGACTACAGGAGAATGAAGCAGTAATCATTTATTATAGTTTCACTACTTCCCACAGGAGTCTCAGAAAGAAGCATACTCCAGCCAATATTCTCTTTCTGCTGCACAGGATTTTAATCTATGTTGAAAAGCTTACTGTAAAATAAATGTTTGCCATTCTTCCTATACAGTTTCCCACATATTTTATAAAACTTTCTGATGTATCAGATTTCTTAAGCCCTGCACTAATCTTGACAATATGCAATTATGTAAGATTACCTTCCATTTGAACAATTGTCTCCATCTTCTTGTGGATTTCTGATTGTTTCTCTTGACTGCCATCAGAAAGCACACATGCAACACTAACAAGTTGCTCTTCGTGTCTGTGCATCGCTGCCAATGTCAGCTGTCTGCTCGTCTTGATAGTCTCATCCCCACCCTCACGAAGAGCAGAGAGAAGAGGAATCTTCTGGAGTCCACCATCACCATCACATTCTTCTCTGTCATCGGCTTTGTTTACATCTGTAAGCTCTGTTTTGCAGAATAATGTAGGCAAGTCGTAATTCTGACTATATTTATCTGTCCCTGCATCACACGAATCACTTAAAGATGTTTTTGTGTTGTTAAACACACTCTCAGCAACGCATGCTTCTTCAGAGCATTTCACACTATTATCCTTATTTGAAGCAGCCTTGTTTTCTACCCAAATGCTTAAACTGTTACTGTCATTTAAAGGTGTCCCATCGCTATTTGTGTTAACTTCTCGTTCACCGTCCTGCTTCATCTCGGGAACCAACGCCGCTTGCTCCTCGTTGTCATCTTGGGGAAAATCATCGTCGCTCAGCACAAGCACAGTGACCGGGAGATGAATTTCAAAGACATCCGACTCTGAGGACCGAAAAATCGTCTTTCAGCGCTAGCTCGGTAATACCTACAAGTACTTGAGGCTCTTCGGCAGTGCCCATCGCACATGCGCAAGCCCAGGCCGCCATTGCCGCCGCTTCCCTTCCGGCTCCGCCGCCCGTCGCGCCTCTCACGCCCCGCCCTCCTGAGAAACGCGCACTTACCACTATCGTCCGCCGGCTCCAACATCCCCTGCTCCTCCAGCATGCTCCGCTCCCCCGGCATCTGCCGCTCCCCCGGCATCCCCCTGTTGCTGTCGGGCCCGCACCGACCGCCACGCAGTCGCACGCTGACGCCCGCAACGAAATCGCGCGTGCGCGCAGGGCTGGGACTGGCGCTGCCGGTTACGCTATGCCCCAGCACGGGGGGGAGGGACACGGCCACCGCCTTCTGAGTGGAGGGAGTGCCAGAGGGCGTGGGCTGGGCAGGCGTTGCGGGGTTCGCATGGTTGCCGTGGTCGCTCGGTTGTTTTGTGGCGGGCTCTTTCCAGTGGGTTAAACATTACTCTAATCACCCGTTACCTGAGCCAGAATACAGCAGCCGTGGGCAGGGAAGGGTTTTCGAAAGCTTTGCGAAAGCCCTTCAGGCAGGCTGTGGAGGCTCTCAGCACTCCTGAGGGTTCCTTCCTCACCCAGAAATAATGCCTTCATCCCTCAGAGACAGGAGAAGTGCTTGGGATAGACTGATAGTAGAATCATTAAAGTTGGAAAAAACCTCAAAAGATCAGCAACGCCAACCATCAACCCAACACCACCATGCTCACTAAACCATGTCCCAAAGTGCCACGACTACACGCTTTTTGAACACCTACAGGGATGGTGACAGCTAGGATTGCTCCGACCTACGTGCAGAACCTTGAACTTTGCCACATTGAACTTAATGAGATTCCTCATCCCACCTCTCCAGTCTGTCCAGGTTCCTCCGGATGCCATCTCGTCCTTCAGACTTAACAACTGAGCCTGGTATCATCTGCAAATTTGGTGAAGGTTTCGGTCTCACTGTTGATATCACTGATGCACACATACACAGACATGGTCAAGGCATACAGATAAACTCAGAAAGCACAAAGCACTCACACAAATATGTACAGGTGGCCTGATTCTGTTCCTCCTCACTTCCTGGTCATGGTGTGGTTTTGCCAATAGAATGGACATACAATATATATACAGTATGTGTATATGTATATATATATATATATTTATAATGTACACATATGGATCATTACAGTAGATGGTGGGGTGCTTAAAGTCTTATTTGTGGGCAAAGAAGCAGCACACCTTATATGTATATAATTAAGCTGACAATTTATTGGTAACTTAATTGATAACAGTCTAATCTAATTTTTAGGGGGGGAAAGAAAGGAGTAGGATTGCACTTAGAATTTCCTGTGGAAAGGAAATCTCAATAATAATATAATGTAATTAAAACTGTAAAGCATGCACTTAGTTTCGCTTTTTCTTGGAGTTATGCTCACCTTTTTATTGTTTCTCTGAGTATTAAAGTCAGAAGGTTTTGACTGTGTGCAGGATAACTTCTGAACTCTTGTCCTGAAGTCCTTCATCCAAAAGAATCTGATGCTGATGTTGCAGTTTGCTCTTGCTGCAGTGCTGGACATTCTTGTTCAGTCCCCATATTTAACATCTTTGTCAGTGACATGGACAGAGGAATGGAGTGCACCCTCAGCAAGTTTGCAGATGACACCAAGCTGTGTGGCACAGTCGACTTGCTAGAGGGCAGGGATGCCATCCAGAGGGACCTGGACAGGCTGGAGAGGTGGGCCCAGGCCAACCTCATGAAATTCAATAAGGCCAAGTGTAAGGTCCTGCACCTGGGTAGGCACAATCCCAAGCACAAATCCAGGCTGGGTGGTGAATGGCTGGAGAGCAGCCCTGAGGAAAAGGACCTTGGAGTCTGGGTTGATGAAAAGCTCAACATGAGCCTGCAGTGTGCACATGCAGCCCAGACAGCCAACCGAGTCCTAGGCTGCATCAAGAGAAGTGTGGCCAGCAGAGCAAGGGAGGTGATTCTGCCCCTTTACTCTGCTCTCGTCAGACCCCACCTGGAGTACTGTGTGCAGTTCTGGAACCCTCAGCACAGGAAGGACATGGAAGTGTTGGAGCGGGTCCAGAGGAGGGCCACAAAGATGATCAGAGGGCTGGAGCAGCTCTCCTATGAGGACAGGCTGAGAGAGTTGGGGCTCTTCAGCCTGGAGAAGAGAAGGCTTCGAGGGGACCTGATAGTAGCCTTCCAGTATCTGAAGGGGGCCTACAGGAAGGCTGGGGAAGGATTATTTACAAGGTCCTGCAATGACAGGACAAGGGGCAATGGGCTTAAACTGGCAGAGGGGAGATTTAGACTAGATGTTAGGAGGAAGTTCTTTACAGTAAGGGTGGTGAGGCACTGGAACAGGTTGCCCAGGGAGGTTGTGGCTGCTCCCTCCCTGGATGTGTTCAAGGCCAGATTGGATGAGGCCTTGAGTAACCTGTACTAGTGGGAGGTGTCCCTGCCTATGGCAGGGGGTTGGAACTAGATGATCCTTGAGGTCCCTTCCAACCTTACCATTCTATGATTCTATGATTAAAGGTCCATAAGCCATGAATGACAGAATCTGTTCTTATTTCATGGCAATTCTCCAATTTGTTAAGGCAAGTATGCACTCTGTGGTCTATGGACATGCAGATGCCTAAGCTAACTTGATTTTCAAAGCTTTCAGGGCTTTGAATCCATTTCAGACTTCCTGTCCTTTTTTTTTTTTTTTTTCTTTAACAGCTTGGTTAAAGGCTTACAGTTTTTGCAAGTGTGAGTGTAAAATCTCTTGGAAAGTTAAATATTGTCCTAGAATAAGGCCAGCCATGTTTTGCCAACTGTTAGCAGTTTTGAATCAGCCAGGAGCTTAAGGTGAGAAGGGCAAATGCCAGGGCAGCTGACCAGAGCTGGCTACAGATGTATCCCAGACCATCAATGTTAGTATAAAGGGGAAAGTTTGCTGAAGACGGAGAGTTGTGGTTCCCTTCTTTTGCCGTTTGCTTCTTCTCATCCCTAAAGGGCCTTGCTTCCCATTCTCCTCCTGAGGATTACTTCCCCTTTTGATGTGGTCATAGCACATTCCGTGGGCTGAGTATAATTTTGTGTACTTCATATTGTCTCTGGTATTACTTTGGCTGTTTCATTAAATCAGTTTTCATTTCATCCCATAGGTGTCCTCTCGTTTTTCTGGTCCTTGTTTTTGGGAGGAGATGGCTCATCAAGCAATAAAGCAACTGTTATAGTTTCACACAGACATGGGCTAAGCATAAATGGAGATTGTAACTCATGGACATTTGTATATGCAGGGAGCTTTCCTTTGGGTGAATGACAGTTTGCTGTAATACCTCCCACAAGCTCAGAATAAAATTAATCTGAAGAATCAACACACCACCAGGAAAATAGGGGAAGCCGAATGTGCATAAAACTATTTTAATTTGGTGGTCGTGGATGAAGTTCGTAGTCTTCCTCAGCTCGCCCTTCGGATGAACTCTGGCTTCGCTCATGCGCTCTACGTGTTTTCTTAACTAACACTGTTCCAATTAGCAGCAGGCTGGCACCAACTGCTGTATCAAGATATATGGGCTGCATACATCAGCTTAACTCCAACTTCTGTTATCTCAAGGTCTTGTGCTTAACTGGAGGTTATACAAGGCATGCAAAAGACAGGTCACATTCCATCCGTGAGGCTGCTGGCACGAATCAAATGTACACATTTCACAGCTACAAACAGCTGCAGCGCCCCTCGGCGTACGTCAATTCCCGTTGCCCTGCGCCAGTGTTTTAATTCTCTCAGCGCGCGGTGCTCGCTGGGGTGCGGTGAGATAGCTCCGGTGCAGCCTCTCCGGCACGGGCGCGCCTTTGTATCTCGGCATGGGAACCGCAGCGCCGCCCGCAGCTGCCTCAGTCCCTCGCGCAGGCGCGTGAGGGAGCCGACCCTGGTGCGCCCCCTCCCCTCTCTCCGGGTGCCTCCCCTTCGGCAAGCGCCCTGCGCCTGGGAAGCAAAGCCTATAGTCGCCGGACCTAAGTTCGGCGCTCATGCCTCTTCCTCTTCCTCTTCGGAATGGCAGAGTCCAACTATCCTCCCGCTGGCTCACCGCTGGCTCGCCCTCTAGAGGATTCCCAGTTCTCATTTTACAGTCTCTGTACTCATTTATGGTCCAAAAGATAGCCATTCCAGTGAGAGGAATGTTCTCTATTTCCTGTCTTCTTCCTTCTCCCTGTAAAAAAGCATACAACGACCTAATTGCAAGCCTGATGTTCGGTACTGTGCTTCCTGACACACATGCAGCTGAACTTGTTTGGCTTTTTTTTTAATCCGCAAGCAGGTGTTGTGTGTGCAGGTCACTTTAGTACTGCCTTGGGTTGAAAAATTGTAATGATTAACATACAGCGGTGTTTGATTAAAACATGCGTGGATACTATATAAATGCCAGGACAAAATGTAACCTTCTCTATCCAGTTAAAGGTCAGCCAAATCCCTGTGAAATTTGTCATGTAGCCACTCACTGTTTGCAAAAAAAAAATACACAAAAATGTTACAGCAGGGAAATTGAAATAGGTTAAAATCAGTAACATCGAATTCTAAGTTTATCTACTCTACTGTTTTTTTCTTTTCATGAATGCTAGCCAGGTGCATACTAGGCATAGTATTCATTATTCATAGAATCATAGAATGGTTTGGGTTGGAAGGTATTTTTGTAGGTCATCTAGTCCAACACCTTTGCAATGAGCAGGGACATCTTTAAGCAGACCACATTGCTCAGAACCTCCCTCCAACCTCACTGGAATGGTTCCAGGGATGAGGAGGCATCTACCATCTCTTTGGGCAACCTGGACCAGTGTTTCACCACTTTCATTGTAACCAATATCTTCCTTGTAGCTAGTCTAAATGTCCACTGTTCTAGTTTAAAAAGCATTACCTCTTGTCCTATTGCAACAAGCTCTGCTTAGAAGATTGTTGTCATCTTTCTTATAGGCCTCTTTAAAAACTGGAAGCCTGGACTGAGGTCTCCACAGAACCTTCTCCAGGCTGAATAACCCTATTTCTCTCAACCTTTCTTAATTTCTTCATAGCAAAGGTCTTCCAGCCCTTTGATCATTTTTGTAGCCCTCCTCTGGAGCTGCTCCAACAGGTCCATGTCTTTCCTGTGCTGAGAACTCCAGAGCTGGATACAGCATTGTAGATGAAGTCTCACCAGAGTGAAGCAGAGAAACAGTCACCTCCCTCCACCAGCTGGCTATTTTGACACAGCTGGATCTGGTGGGTAGTGATGGCAAGCATTCACCTTATCTCCTGTCACAGGAGACAAAAATGGACTTGTGGAACAGCGAGCGGAAAGGGAAATCCCTGTGCAACAGCTCTCTGCTAGGATCAGCCATGTCCTCCTCTCAACAATCTAAGCAGTGCCACAGCTGCTGAAGACCATGGTGGCTATGAAGATGTCCCTCCTTACTGCAAGGGAGTTGGACCAGGTCTCTTCCAACCTAATGCATTCTGTAAGTCTACAAATTTGTGAGAGGAATATTAGTTTCCGTGTTTCAGCTGCCAGGAAATTTGGGGATCTCCTACAGAACTAGACTTTGTTCATTCTCCAAGCTGGTTGAAGCAGGTGCTGGGATGAACAGGATGTCTTACCTAGACTTTTTCCTACCACAGCAAGCCATAGGACATACTTTTTCGTATTCATCCTATTAAAAACAAAACATAACCCACAAACCAACCAACCAAATAAATCAAGCAAACATACAAAACCCAGCCAACCGACCAACTCTCCTCCTACCAGAAGTGTTGGAGCCTCCTCCACGAGAGGGCTCTGCGGCCACAGGTTTGCTCCGTGGCTGTCCAGAGAAAAGCTCTGCCATGGCAGAACCTGGAAATACCAGATCACAAACAATCCACTTCCTTCTATCTCTTGCTCGTGTTCTGCAAAACACATTGCAGAATCCGCTCTTCCCTCTGCTCTTATATTCTTTTACAATTTTATGTCCCCTTTTCTCACCTGCCAGTTTTCTTTTTGCATTCCCGATTTTCCTGTCTTCCCTTTTGCTCTTTCCCTCTCTCCTAAGTCTTTTAATTCCTTATCCTCATTTTTCAGAAATCCTCACCTGACTCAGTTCACACCTTTCTTTGCACAGTAGGGACTCTAAAAATCCTTTCCATTCTTAATATCACTGACCAGCGCTTCGGTGACCTGCAGCTGCTTTGAGAAATCTACAAGGAAAGCCTCGCTCATCCCCAGTGACCCCAGGTGGACATGCCTTAATGATGCAAGTGTGTTTATGGGAAAAGGAGCACTACTGGAAGGAGCTCAGTTGCCAGCACACTGAACAATACAACTGGTCAAACGAAGTCTCTCCTGAGCATGTATAAACTGATTTTTTCCAGGGGCTTACAAGTGAGAGTTTTCACATTTGGGAGAATGCAATAAAAATAGCCAAAGACACAACATTGTCCCCAGGGTTACACGCATGACTCAATTTCAAGTTCCAGCTTCAAAGCACAGAAATACTTTTCACTGCTGGAGTGCAACCGGTTCTGTTTTTATTATTTTTACATGAGTTGCCATCCCTGGATGTGTTCAAGAAAAGATCAGATGAGGCACTTACTGCCATGGTACAGGTGATTGGATAGGACTGGGTAATAGGTTGGGTTGGATGATCTCAGAGGTCTCTTCCAACCTGGTAGATGCTATGATTCTATGGGAATGACTGATTTTTAATTTTTTTTTTTAATGGAACTTTCCTTTAAAAACTTCATTGTGAAACAAATGTGACAAAGGAAATTTCGGCTTGTAGGTTCCAGTATAGCAAGGCTTTACTGTGGAACACGTGAAAATATCTTAATATAGTATATTGGTGCCTACACTTCCAATAATAAATTGAAAACTGACTGAACATTAAAATACTGACAAGTTTCACAGGAAGTAATGAACCACTACTTGTCAGAAATAATGTTGTGGGAAAAGGTTAGCCACTTTGGAAAGCAGGTGCCTGTGGATTGATAAGGTTAATCATGAAAATAATTGTCTTGATGCCAAATTGTTGCTGGGTAACCCACAACTGAAGGAAGGTATATTTTCTTGATGGAAGGAAGTTAATGATTTACTGTGTGAAGTTTTCTTCAGTGGAATATATAAGATTAAAATATATGTTGTACAGACAGGAAGCAGCAAGATTCCTTGGTGGAGTTCAGGTTACAATTAAGACATGAGGCTCCGTCATGAGCAGGTATCCTCATTTTGTCATATCAGTCAGCACTATGAGTTTGTCTCCCTTATTACAGAACATTTAAAATGGTCCTAGAAGTCCATCTATTAATTGACTCAAGTCCTTAAGATGAGATTGAGCTATAGATTAAGAGACCTGCACCACACACATCTACAGATACAGCAGATACTGAAATTCCTGTTACAGAGAGTAGACCCTAAGGAGTAATTAAACTGATCAGCCACTGCAGACATGGTTCAGTTGCCTAATTGTGGGTGTCTAGTACCATTTGAAGTCCCATAGGGCATGTAAGACAGCTGTGTGAGCTGGCAGATGCGACAGATACCATGTGAAAATGAGCCCTTCTGGAATAGCTTCTGTGAACCAGGCAAGAAAAGTCAGGGCATGTCAAATGGCTCAGCACTTTTGTTTAGGCAATGCAATCTACCTGCTAATCTCTTTAATCTTCATTGATAACATTGGCTGCAGGCTCAGGTCAGTTGGCTGAACATGAACAACAATAAAAAGTTCTTTTATTTAGTTTTGCTGCATCACTAATGGACTTAAAACATCTACACCAGATAAAATAAACTACACATGATTTATTTATGGAAGTGTTTTTTTCATAGGCATAGAGATTGCAGGCCAACCTGAAAACACAAAAACCAGCACTTGATGGCTAAGGCCCCCTCACATGAAACAGAATGTGTGGCTTACTTTTGACTGGATCACATTTTGTTGTTTAGTTGGGTTTTTACATGTGGTAGGAATTTTTGCTTATTGGAGGCATTTTGGTGTGGTCTGGTCATGTCCTATTGTGTAGTTCTCTTACTCTTCAGAACTGAGTGGCTACATCTCAGTTGCTGTTTTGAAATTATCCATCCCTCTGTCTCTATGACACTATGTCAACAAATTAAACAGTTACAGACATCTACATGAAGCAGTGGAACTCAATCCATTTATACCAGAGTACTGGCTGGTCTTGGATCCAGGAAGACTAAAAATCCTCCTAAACACGTCTCAGGAGTTTGTATGGGCCAGGGTCAATTTCTTAGTACAAAGAGCAAGAAAGAGAACCAAAGAGAATGATCAGAGATAATTAATTCCCTTACTAAATCAGATGAATACTTCTAGCATCAGTGAAGTTATCTAGAAACACACCTGCAACAAAGTAGTATGAGATTGGGCCAATCAGAACTAAATCTACCTTGTTTTCTCTTCTTTTGCTGAGTTAAAATAATGTAATACCTCAAATATCTACCCTTCTACAGGGCTTACTTTAAACTAGACAACTAAGATGCATCTTATGGACACAAGAAAAATAGACATGTTTAGTGTGTGATCTGACCTTTAGATGTTAACATTAAAAAAAAAAAAAAAAAAAAAGAGTCTTTCACCTGGAAATGTAGCAACATGCAAAGGACATCTAGACTACCTTAGATGACTCCCATCCAAATGCATCCACTAATTTCCTGCGAAATTTAATTCAGTAATCACTGAAGTCCTCAGCAAAAGAAAGTAAATGAGTACATGCAGAACAAGAAACCTCAGAGTTAGAACATCTTTGCTAGGCTGCCAAAAAGATGTTTTCCTTAACTACATAAAAAGACATTTTGTCTGACATATAAAGAACTTAGATTTCTTTTCAAATCCCTCCAAACCCTGAACTTTCTCAGATGTGTCTTGTGGAATTACAGCCAGCTTGATTACTATTCTGCAGTTGAGAGGAGTGTCTCAACAGAAAAAACCAAAACAGATAAATGGTCTTTTTTAGCTGGTTTTCAACTTTGTTATGCATTCTGCAACTGCTTCATAATCATAGAAAACATCAATTGTATTATTCATGCTGACAATTGAAAATGATGGAAGATTATGGAAAAGGAGAAACCAAAGCTTTTTGTATTTGCAGCCCTTTCCCCAGCTAAACATGTCAGATCTCTCCTTGCCTATTTTTGTATTTTCCTTCTGTCTTATGTTATTCCATCCTAAAAGAGTTTATGTTATACTTCTAATAATGGAAACACATGAGGGGCATTTTTGTGATAAAAAAAAAAAAGTTCTTTTCCAGAATTGATTGTCCCCTGCATATTGCAGAGTAACAAGTCTGGCTTCAAGCAAACTCAATGAATGCAAGTACAAAATACTCTTTTTTCCCTATCAGTGTGTCTTGTATAAGTGATAGTTACACAGCATGCTAGAATTGATTGAGGCTTTCACTGAATGGTATGGACTACTCAGAGTAGGGTGACTTACCAGTCAAAAGGCATTATATTTGTGATGGCTCTATTATAATTAAGTACAGATGAGACCCACATCTGAAAAATACAGTTCACATAATGCTGAATTTAAGGAGCTTTTCAAGGAAAGGGGCTAGGATGAGACTTCTTTGGCATGCATGATTTCTCTGAACTGTCCTAAGCAGCTAGCTTGTGCTTCCCCACAGACCAACATGTGCCAAGCTATAGGAAGACACTTAATTGTTTCCCTGGCAGGCAAAGACATGGACAAGGCTGAGGTGCTCAATGACTTTTTTGCCTCAGTCTTCAACAGCAAGGGCTCCAACCACAATGTCCAAGTTGCAGAGGGTAAAAGTGAGGACCGGGAGCAGGCAAATCTGCCTACTATAGTAGAAGATGATGTTTATGAGCTCCTAAGAAACTTGAATGTGCACAAGTCCATGGGGCCTGATGAGATCCACCCACGGGTCCTGAGGGAACTGGCAGATGAAGTTGCCAAACCACTGTGCATCATATTTGAAAAGTCATGGCAGACTGGTGAAGTTCCTGCTGACTGGAGGAGGGCAAACATAACACCCATCTTCAAGAAGGGTAAAAAGAATGACCCTGGAAACTACAGACCAGTCAGCCTCACCTCTGTGCCTGGCAAGATCATGGAGCAGATCCTGCTGAAAG
>VWZE01025964.1:562682-580073 GCA_013396675.1 Eubucco bourcierii | reverse complement strand
TCAGAGGGCTGGAGCAGCTCTCCTATGAGGACAGGCTGAGAGAGTTGGGGCTCTTCAGCCTGGAGAAGAGGAGGCTTTGAGGGGACCTGATAGTAGCCTTCCAGTATCTGAAGGGGGCCTACAGGAAGGCTGGGGAAGGATTATTTACAAGGTCCTGCAATGACAGGACAAGGGGCAATGGGCTTAAACTCGCAGAGGGGAGATTTAGACTAGATGTTAGGAGGAAGTTCTTTACAGTGAGGGTGGTGAGGCACTGGAACAGGTTGCCCAGGGAGGTTGTGGCTGCTCCCTCCCTGGATGTGTTCAAGGCCAGATTGGATGAGGCCTTGAGTAACCTGTACTAGTGGGAGGTGTCCCTGCCTATGGCAGGGGGTTGGAACTAGATGATCCTTGAGGTCCCTTCCAACCTTACCATTCTATGATTCTAAATTCAGCACTTGGTGGTTTTCCATAGGGTCATTTGCTGTGCCTGCATTTAGCACAAATTCTAGAAGCATCAAAGTTCACACTGGCAGACTTCTCCCGAGCTTAAGTTATCTGGAGTCTGTGCTTCACTCAAACAAACCAAACCCTTTTGCTATTAACAGGCTTCTCAAAGTTACTACAAAGGAGAGATTTCATTTTAGAGACGGAGAATAGTTTTGGTTAGAAAAGACTAAGATAATTAAGTCCAACCACTAACACGATGAAGTCCAGTGGTACACCATGTCCCTTCGCACCACATCTCTGCATCTTCTAAGCACCTTTAAGGAGGGGGATTTGACCAGTTCCCTGGGGAGCATATTCCAGTCGTTGATATGCTTTTCAGAGAGGAAATTTCTTCTAATACCCAATCTCAACTTTTCCTGGTGCAATTTGAAGCTATTTCCTTTCACCCTATCACTTGTTAGTTGTGATGGTTTGGGAGTTACCTAACCCCCCTTTATAAAAATCACCCAGACTAGACTCAGCTGGATGGAAGTTAAGGAATGAAGCTATATTTACAGCTTAGCACAATATACAAGCAGATATATACACTATATACAGGAATATTTACAGAAATATGCAAAGTTAAAGGTAATACAGAAACATGATACCCCTCCCAGAAATCAGAGTCCCCAGGAGGGGTTCCCAACTACCCTTCCACCTTCTTCCCACCCCTATACCTTACCCCAGGGTCTGCCTTACGTGCAAGGTGAGTTTGGAGGATTGGCCAGGGGGGTTAGAAGCAGAGTGATTAGTTAAGTTACTCAGCAGAGAGCAGAAGACACACTGGCTCCTAGAGAGACAGAGAGACTCTGTGTTATCTATATTTGTGTTCTTGTTCTTATAGATCTCAGCAAGTCTATGAGTGAAGTAGACATCGCCATTGTTTTCTTTTCATAGCCTATAATCATTTTAATTAAAATATTCCAGTTAGCCTCAAACCAGCACATTAATGAAAACAAAACACAAAGGATTCTCTTGCTTAAACAGAAAAATGGATCATAGTCCTGGTGTCTCAGATGCCAGCTCACTCCTGTATCAATGGTAACACAGAAAGTAGTTAATGTTGTTTATTGCACTGACAATTCTGCAGCCTATGCTGTCTCCTTGCATAGGTTCCTCCACCAGATGCTGTAGTTCTTCAAATTCTATACCACCTCTAGTGCAAAAGAGAGAAGTCCTGCCTGCTGCCACTCATTAAAAAAGAAATCATTCCACTTTTCCTGGCAGGAAAATTTATAGAATTTTTGAGAACAGAAGTCCAGTTCTTGCCCCAGAGGAAACTGCATTCCCTAGCAGATTAAATGAGTCCATACATCTCAGTCAGGTCTGCTAAGTTCACAAACTGCTCTGAGATTTCAAAATACAGCTATTATGGAAATAGCCATTGTTAGGCTCATTTTTAATAGCTGCTGACAAACACAAATATTTGGAGGGTAAGTGCCAAATTAGAAGCTGTGTTTGTGAATTGCACTTTTCAATTATGCAAGGACTCGATTATATTTTGGGCAGTTTTGTGAGAAGCTTTATGTTGATGTGTCTGGACTATCATCCAAGAAATATCTGATGAAAGCTAAACAAACCAACACAACAGAAACTGGCAGTCATACTCACACGTCCCCTTGTGGAATCAGTTTATGGGTTTGGTTGTGCTAGAGATGTTCTACATTTCATCTTTGAAGGGCTTTATCAAGTTGAGCTGTCTGAAAGCATTTATTTCATGGGAAATGTCAAATTTCCACAGTATATTTTCGTTCTCAGCATGAGTAAACCATAAGTTTAAAAGCTTTCCTGCCTATTTAGAAAAGTGTTGCTTTGAAAAGTTTGTTAAACACAAAAACGCACATATATATATATGCATGCAGGAAATTTCACTTCAAAATGAAACTGTTACTTCAAACCTATTTCGGGTTCTTTTTACCTTTGTATTAGTTTATTATATCCTGATGCAACTGTCCTAGTGGCCCAGGATATGGCATATGTCATCACACTATATCCTACTAGGGTATGGTCCAGGTAAGGATGTTATTAACAAGTAACTAAGTGGGCAGCTTGCAGTGGATGGGATTCAATTGCAATCACCTAGTTTTAGGTATCATCTTTGTATAGTGACTACATTGGAGCTGGTAGCCAAATTCCTGGTTTGAAAAACGGCTTACTACAACCTACAGAATTTAGAATGCAGTCCCACTCACTCTAAAGTAGATACCTACATTTAGAGAGGTGAATTGCTTTCCAATCTCTATTAACTGTATTGGCAAGTTCTCTAGTAAGTACAATGGGAGCCTCAACTGCTGTAGGCATGAACATTTAAGTTTTATTTTGGTACTGAATTTCACACTACACTGTTCACCAGTGGAACAAGAGCTTTCTGAGAACAGAACAATGGCAATAAATTTTGAAACCTTTTGGCTATTTAATATCATTATCTTCAGACTATAGCTGAGATTATTTTAGGCCTGTCATCTAGAACATGTAACAAGAGCAGAGTACATCAAAGGCTGTCTTGTCAGTGACAAAAGTAAATGCATTTTTGAGCTGATAATGTAAAATCCTACTGAGGCATAGCTCTACAGTTCATGCAAGACAGCTCAAAAGCTCATTTGGTTTACCTGAACCTGTCTCCACTAGACTTTTGCATTGCTTTAGTGGTCTGATTTCACAATCAGATGTAAAAACACAACATTTTTGAAAGCTTGTCTAATGAAGATGCTTGGAGTGAAATTATTCCAACCACATGCCAATGTCTGAATCTCAGAAATTTACCTCAGGCTCCCTTTATTGTCAAGGGGAAGAAACAGGCATTCAGAGTATGAGTGACTTGACCTATTTTACATGTCCATTTTGGAGAGATGAGTTTCAGATGAAATGCTGACTTGGACTCATACAATTGTTTTGGTTGGAAAAGAGCACTGAGATCATTAAGTCCAACTGTCAACCTAACACCACCATGACCATTAAACCATTTCCCAAACTGCTATGTCCACTCATTTCTTGAACACCTCCAGGGACATTGATTCCACTATCTCCCTGGTCAATCTGTTCCAATGCCTGACCACTCTTTCTTTGTAGAAGTTTTTCGTAATATCCAGCCTTAACCTCCCTGGCACAGTTTCAGACTATTTCCCCTCATCTTATCACCTGATACTATGGAGAGTGATTCCCCCACCTCACTACATCCTCCTTTCAGGTAGATGTAGGAAGTGATGATGTCTCCCCTCAGCCTTCTCTTCTCCAAACTAAACAATGCCCGGTCCTCATAAAACCTGTTTTCCATACCCTTCACCAGCTTTGATTCCGTTCTCTGAACATGCTCAAACACCTTAATGTCTTTTTTGTAGCCAAAAACTGAACACAGTGTTCCAGGTGCAGCATCACAGTGCTGAGTATAGGGGCACAATCGCTTCCCTATTCCTGCTGGCTATGCTATTGCTGATACAGGCCAGAATACTGTTTGCCTTCTTGGCCACCTGAGTGCACTGCTGGTTCACATTCAAAGAGCTGCCATTCAGTACCCTCAGATCCTCTTCTGCCAGGCAATGTTCCAGCCTATCTGCCCCAAGATGGTATTCTAGCATACAGCTGTTGTGACCCAAGTGAAAGACTAGGCTTACTTAAACCTCATACAATTGACCTTGGCCTACCGATCCCTTTGCAGAGCCTTCCTACCCTCAAGGCAGGAGGGTAGCCTCTCATCCAGTTTAGTGTCATGTGTCCACTTAGTCTACTAGAGAAGCAGAGTGATTATAGATCATAGAATCATAGAATGGTAAGGTTGGAAGGGACCTCAAGGATCATCTAGTTCCAACCCCCTGCCATAGGCAGGGACACCTCCCACTAGTACAGGTTACTCAAGGCCTCATCCAATCTGGCCTTGAACACATCCAGGGAGGGAGCAGCCACAACCTCCCTGGGCAACCTGTTCCAGTGCCTCACCACCCTTACTGTAAAGAACTTCCTCCTAACATCTAGTCTAAATCTTCCCTCTGCCAGTTTAAACCCATTGCCCCTTGTCCTGTTGTTGCAGGACCTTGTAAATAATCCTTCCCCAGCCTTCCTGTAGGACCCCTTCAGATACTGGAAGGCTACTATCAGGTCCCCTCGAAGCCTTCTCTTCTCCAGGCTGAAGAGCCCCAACTCTCTCAGTCTGTCCTCATAGGAGAGCTGCTCCAGCCCTCTGATCATCTGGTTATCTTAGCTGTAGGTGTCCAATGGGATTATTATAATTCATCCCATCCCCATTTCAATATGCAATGCCTTATCAGCAGCAAATAGCTTTATCAGTCAACAAACATAGCTGATATGGGATCTGACCCAAGACTAATCTGCATGGAGATGAGAACAACCACTGGAGCCAGAGCTTCATTTTATTGGAATGGGCTGCCCAGAAAGGTTGTGGAGTCTCCTTCTCTGGAGACTTTCAAAACCCATCTGGATACATTCCTGTGTGACCTACCCTAGGTGATCCTGCCTTGGCAGCGAGGCTGGACTCAGTGATCTCAGTCACGGCACCGTTCCACTGTCTAACGTTCTGTGATTCTGCTTGTCCAGCCCTCTGGAAAACTCAGGATTAGATAACAATTGAAATTGGATGATACGACAAAGAACAACACAGAAATAAGTGAAGTAAGCAAGTCCAAGGTAAATAAGGACTAGGGTGTTTTGTTGAGATGTTCTGAAGCCATTCATCACGTAGCAGCAATAACTTATGCTTGGAACACCAAGGACAATAGAGAGGTGGACTTCTGCTACAAGACTGCAGCTGAAGCTCCCACAGTCAAGTCCTACACTGTACAAACAGGAACAGACTGATTATTTAAACACACAAAAAATGTTTAAGCTAATTAAAAAATAAATACTATTTCCAACAGCATCAAACTGGTGCCTATTCCTGCCTAACCAGGGGGCCACAAGACCCCCCCAGCCTTTGTCCCACTCCCATTCACTCAGCACGCACCAGGGGTACTCACCAGTGGTGACAGAAGGAGGATCCTCTGCCCAATTTGGTACAGCTTGAGGCTTCTGCCTTTCCTGGGTCCGATTAAAAAGAGGAGTGGGCAGAGAGGGCAAAGTGGTCACCTCTCTGTGGGAGGAGACTGCAACAGAACCCAGGCAAAAATGCAGTGAGGGGGTGGGACAGGAGCAGATATGGTGGAAAAAGGGAGGTGGTGCTGAAAGAAGGGAGATGGAGAGGAAAAGAATGGAGATGAAAAAAAGATGAAGATGGGGGAAAGGAAGGAGATGGAGAGGAAAGGAAAGAGATGGGGGGAAAGAGGAAGATGAAGAAGAAAGGAAGGAGATGGAAAGGAGAGGAGGAAGATGGGGAAAAATAGAGAGGAAAGGAGGGAGATGGGGGAGAAGATAAAGATGAAAACTGGATTGCAAAAACAAACCAAAAAAAAAGGCAGTCCTGCTCTGGCAGGATGGTTGAACTAGATGATCTTTCAAGGTCCCTTCCAGCCCCTAACACTCTGTGGTTCTGTGATTTCCATTTGGGAATGATTCATACATTAATTTAACAGCTGGGTGCCACAATTTAAGATAATATTGTTCTTTGTTTTTTTTATTATTAATGTTTTGCCAAAGGTATTGCAGCAGAGCTGGCAGAATGAAGTAATAGACAAATACAGGGGCTCATTCAATTTTAAAGGTCGTGTGTATGCTATTTTGTTAATATATGCTAGCACAACAATCCCTTCCCTCAGTATCTGAGTTTCCTCTGATTTGGTTGATTTAGTCCACAGTGTCCATTACTTAATCACTTTGTCCATCTAATTCAAGGCTACCACTGGTCTACGGTTTACATCCAATGTGAGTGTTAACCACCTTCCTCAAAGAGCCCCAGTAGCCTGGTCATCTAGCTCATCAGAGACAGGAGTGAGTTAGGGAATCTATTTTAAAATGTAGGTTTCATTATGATCTGTAAAGGGTGGACCACTTCCAGCTGAAGTGAGCTATGATGATGTTTTATATGGAGGGAGCCTGTCTATGACTGTGCTGTAAGTGATCTCTGTGAGCAACTGGCTTTTGCAGAACTATAACCAGAATATGAATCCATCAGTGACTGTTTCCCTGACATATGATCTCTATCTTTTCATCCTTTTACCATCTTGAAGCCTGCATCTCAGTAAGAAGTCTGGCAGATTAAATAAAGTACCTCTAGTGACGAGGGGACTAAAAGTACCTTTGATAAGAATTCAAAGTAGACTAAACTTTGGGGATAAAACTGTGTATTCTTCCTGTCTGACAGATAGCCAGAGATGTTTATATGAAGGAGAAGTGATAAAAAGACACATGTTATTGAACTGTATTACTGAAGCTTGAAGCATCACCAATTAACAAATATTGTGAAAGGACATTGTCATTTTGGGGGCAAGGAAACATTTTGGAGAGAAAATATGAGGTTTAGGAATTTGTCTTATTTCTGTGGCATTGTGGGTGCTTTTGTGGCACTTATACTTTTACTCACCCTATTAGTCCAATCTTCCTTTTCTGTTTCTGGGAAACATGACTCTTTTGTGCCTGGAAAACACCTCGGAGAACATGATGTTGCCTTACTAGCAGAGTCTTGCAGGTACTGACAATTTTCTGCGACAACAAAGTGGCAAATTCATGTTCCCCCATTGTCCAGGTCAGTGTGATATAACTTTCACAGTCAAACAGGGATCATTCAAATACTAACAATATCATTGTCACAGTTGTGCTTCTACCCGAAGAAACTGGTAATTCAAAACCTTTGGGGAAATAGTACTGAATGTGGATAGCTAAAATACTTTCTCATTTTAAACAGCAGCAGGATTCTTGTGAGGGAGTTTCAGAATTTGGTAATGAAGGAAGCAAGGAGATTATATGCAGTATTTAAAGTCTTAACTCAAGATTAGAGACACCTATGTTCCAGTTCATCCTTTTCTGTAGGTTTGCTGTGTTGCCTAGAGTAGACTGTCAAGACAGGATTCAGCTCAACCCAATCCAGTCACCTCAAACTAATTGGTTTGTTTAAGACACCTCTTTGGGTTCCCTGCAATGTCAGTAGGCACTTCCAAATGGCAACTGATGCCTGCCTTTCACCACTGACTAGAAGAAATCTGGATGGCCAGATATAAAAGTTTTAAAATGTTTTGTTTATCTGTAATAAATTATATTCTAATGTTAGGGTTATAAAACCCATTTAAGTACATGTGACAGACAAATATTTTAATACATTCAGTTACAGGCAAAAATAGCTCAATATTAGCCTGTCAACTCCACTTGTGACTTGTGGTCACAAGTCAGTATCAGAGAAATGATGAGTGAAAAAAGCATCATAATTATGGTGCTTTATTTACCTCATGTCTTTTTGTGCCTGTTGTATTCACACTGACAGAGTATTTCTAAATAACCATAATGGATAAAGATGGCTTAGAATTTTCCCTTTTGAGTGAACACAGAGATTCTCTCCTAATGAGCAAACCAACCAACTAACCAAACATCTTTGCAACAAATATTGAATAGAAAATGGAAGCATTTTCACTTCCAGATAAACCAAAGTGTACCACAGCAACCTTTGCTCCATGTGCTGTTGTGAGCTCAAGTCCCGAACAACAAGTCTCTTTTGCCCACAAGATCTGTGCTTGCATGTGTGAAACAAGCTATCAACTGTGCTCTGAGCAGCAGGGCAGGTGGCATAGCACAGCTCAGATCTATATACCTGAAACTTCTTCCCTCCCAACATGACAGGTAAACTGCCCACCTGGAATGGTGGGCTATATCCTTTGAGTCATGCCCAGACATTGCCCAAGGGATGTGCTGATTTGCATAGACCAAAACTCTGCCAAGAAGTGTGCTAGCAATTTCAAAGATGTAAAGAAGAAGAGTGTTATATAGACACCCATGGTTTTATTTTGTGGTATCAAGGCACAGAAAGAATTCATCTGTTGCCAAAAAGCAGACAGGAAGACTGTGGCAAGGCAAGGAATTGATCCTAACACTCCCCAGGGCCTTTGCCACAAGACTATTTTTTTTTAATTGAGGCTAGGTTCAACTCTGTTTTTTCAGTATAATTGGGTGCAGAAAGTATTCACAGTTGCTGTTGCTGTTTATAAAGATGGTCTCTTACAGAATAATCTGAATGAGTGTCTTGAAAGTGAGACAATATTTTTTTCTGGTGAATAGCAGACTATTAAGCAGAAGAAATTGTGTCATACCTACCTAGAGGTGCAAAAGGCTGCAGTGATGCATAACTTATTCAGATGCCTTTTGTTTTATTGGTTTTCCACTGCAGAATGCCCCTTGGTTAGGGCAATCAGAAGGAGAACTCAATATTAGCAAAGCCTAGCTGAGCACTGTTTAAACACAGGATGGAGAAGCTGAGAGTTTCTCCATGCAAATATAGGGAATATCCGCCAAATATTTAACTGACCCTCTGGTCCCACTTTTGTTTCCTGTCAAGTGCCAAGAGCAGTGTGCAGAGCACCTGACTGCAAGTTGATAACATTTGCAGCTTAGATAATTTCTTACATCACTGCAAAGGAGTCAAGTGCCAGGAAGTAAACTAGATCGCCTCCCAACACAGGGAATATATGGAATATTTGGAATATGGTTGATGAGAGCAACATGTAGCTGCAATTATCTTGAAACACTCAAGTGATTAAAATGTTAGTGCATACTATCTAATAATATTGCAAAAGTAGTACAGTAGTTCCTCTCCATTGCCTCATAATCCTACTCTGCCATCTTTATAAGCCACCTCAAGTTTGACAGTTTTGTTTAATAAGGCTGGAAAAGAGACCTGAACATGATATTGCAAATTTGATAAAGACCTTGAAAGTGATACAGGGTCTTTACACGAAGCTTCTAGTGTCTTCCCTGATGCTCGACACTCTTAAACTCACTCAACTGAGCAGTATCTTTCACATGAGATTAAGATCTAGCAAAGTTAGCAATGGGTCATTGCATTGGTAGCAGCCAAGCAGACAGCTATGCTGAATGGTCTCTGTAATAGGGCAATTTTAAAAGTACTGTTAGTGCCACCACAGCTTACTGTAGAACAGAGGTTTTGTCTTCCTCATTCCACCTAATAAGAGTTTTGTTGTCATAAAAGTCTCTGTTGAACCTTTACTCTGCAATCTTTCTGTCTTCTTTCTTCATTAAACATTGTGTTCCAGATTGAACAAGGAAACCTGTTCTTTTCTATGTGAGAGAAACATCTCCATGAATACCCACCGATGTTTTCTGCTACATTTTTACAAGATTCAGTGTCTCAGCTGTTTTCCCCTTCCAAGTCTCTCTTAATCAGTAAGCTATAGTCTGGCATTTCTGAATTCCCCATGGCCCCATTTAGAAATTAGTAAGAGTAGAATTAGCCAAATCCTGATGTGAAAGAAAATTGGCCTCCTTATTAAAATTATTGTTGTATCACAGTGGTGCTAAGAGGCACAGGCCAATAATGGAGTTGCATTGTTACCAGACCCTGAGCAGAAATAGTACATCAGTCAGACCTTGAAAAATGTACAATCTCAATGGGTACGTCAGAGGCAAAAAGAGGAAGGAACTACATGACTGGTAGATGGTAGGCAATGGCAGGACTGTCGCACTACCATCGAGTTTATCTGTAGTGTCATAGGATTGCAACTTTGAACCCTGCTCCACTGCCTGCACTGGATACACAGCCAGACTCACTCTGATATCACATCCTCGGTCTTCTGTGTTCCTGCTTTTGTGGGAAAACTGAAAGAGGGAACAGAAGTGGATGCAACTCAGAGGTTCAGTTCTACAGACAGTGCTTGTAAAACTGAATAGTGTCCAGAGAGTCCATGGTTACACCATTTGGGTAAAGACTATCAGTCTGTACTTCAGCTCTGTTTCCAAAGGTAGTAAAAATACCTTGTTCTCTTCCACTCTAGTAACCTTTCCTCTGACTGACTTTAAATAAATCTAACAAGCTCCTCTCAAAACAAATCCCACTTTCTCTCCTTCACTGAGACATACCACATCAACATAAGCAGGAAAGCAATTAATGGAATCTACCAGAAGCAGCACTGGGTGGATTTTATTGTCACCATGCCTATGTTCAAAAGGACCCTCAAGCATTTGCCATTCCATGTGACCGTGTGTGTCAAACATCCCCGTTTGTGGCCATCACTGACACAGCCTGTTTTGTCCTATTTCAATTCTGCCAAATCCTAGTGCTGCTATCAAAGTTAAGGAACAAAGAGGAGGACCACTTTGTCATGTGCTGTTGGAGTGCTACTTCTCAGCCTGTAAAGAGAAGAGAATTGAGGTTTTTCTTTCAAAAGAGGAAGGACTGAGTCCAAATCAGCAATAGGTTATATGAAAGAGAGAAAGAAGGAGCAGAGCTGGGACTAGTCTTGAAGCTGAGAAGACTCCTGAAGATCTGGCCTTCCTGCTCCCAGTGCTGCTGGAGGGAACTGAGCAGGTGTGGCCCCAACTGTAATCCTTCGTTTGACTCCTGGTGACATGTTTGCTATTTTGCTGCTTCCAGGATACTTCTGAATTTAGGATGACAGTCGCATCTTTGTTGCCACCATGTTGCATTGAGAAAGAACTGGAGAGTCTGAAACGATTCAACCTGTCCATTGTTTTTTTGGTGAGTGTAGTGGCAGCAGCGTATTGCTTCTCACTTAGTCCTTCTCTTTTGTCACACTCCTGCATGAAATCTGCCTAAAGTGTGCAGAGGATGATGATACAGAGCTAATGCACAGAAATATTCTGGTGGGGTGGACTTCTAAGCAGTCCATTCTGCAAATCATGTGAGTTCTTCCCTGTTATATGTCGGGAACCATGGAGTTAAAAATCCTCTAGGGACTAGAGGAGTCCAGGGAGTGGACCCAGGAAAGTGTAAAAATGTTATTCAACCCCATAATTCTGCTATGTCTTTATAAGCTGGCAGCAAGGCCAACTCACCCTCCTTTCCTCTCCCTCCAGCCTGCTGTCTCTGGCAGGAGCTACTTATCTAGGTGGACATGTACGGAGTAGGCCTGTTTGTGACCTGCAGAGGCCTTGCTTGGGCCTGTGATGTGGCAGAGGCACTGGGGAGGGAGGAGAGGGGCACTGGGAATTGTAGATCAGTTTGGGTTGGGGGAAGGTTTAAGGGGGTTGCTGTGTATTCTGTATATGGTCTGTAATTTTTCTCTTTCTTTTGAAATACAATTCTATATTTCTTTCCAGTTCATTTGAGAGTGTCTTATTCTGTCTGCTCTTCAAAAAAAAATGATATTCCCATGGTGTGAGTGACAGGAAAAAATGGAGTGCAAGACCAAAGTGCAAGGAAAATTCACTAGAACATGTTACTAAAATGACTGTCTATAAATTACTGAAAAATTACTTAAACTGTAGGGCTTGTCTCCCCTCATGATCATTTGCACAGTTTCCAGCGTAAGAAGACATGAATTTGTCTTTGAAACCTTGAAAGTGAGAGGGTTAGTGCTGTTCCTGCTGCTACTAAACTGAGGTCGGGGAATGCTGCCACTGTATCAAATGCAAGCAGGTTTGCATTGTCAAATTCCACACAGTGGGCAATGCCTTTTATTCTTCTCTCTTCCTGACATTATTACAGTAGTTTTCATTATGTGTTTGCACCTTTGATGCCATTTCCTTTCCACCCATAGAATATTAGTGTTTGTCTCCTCACACCTTTGAGAGAAGTAGCTGTAATATGCTTCATACTTGCATGTTGAATTAACCTTTTCAAATCTCATTGCCATCTTTCACTTCCCGCCCCATGCCATGTTTCTGCTTTGCCTTATTTTCATATTACTTTTCAAATTAATGCCTTTCATTACATATTTAGGAACTGTGAAAAACAAACAAACAAACAAAAAAATTAAAAAGTTGTCCCAGAGAGGGCAGCCTATGGCTCAACTGAAAAAACCTGGCTTGTTATGTCAGGGACATGACATATATTTACTGCATGTGTGACTTTCCTCACAGCTCTAGATCTTGTCCTCTCCTTTTCATCAGTGCAGAATGAGTATCAATGGTTACAAACAGATGATATTGTTGTTTAATATATGGGAGCTCTTGGCTTCAGTTCCATGGTATACTTACTAGTCCTAGAGTGGAAGTTGTACAAGTTTGTATTTCCTCTTATCTTGGTCAGTGGTTAACATTTAGTGTTAAGCCACTGTGTACTCTCACCTCAAATTGCCTCATACTCACCTCAAAGTAGCATGGAACAACCCTTAAAAGTGAAGAATAAAAGCGCTGTGATAAGTCTTAAAACCATCTTTCAGTCCTGTATGTACAAGATAGTCTTGGATTTGGAGTCCATTTTCTGCTCTGAAGTCAAACAACTACTGGAACAACAACTGCAACTCAGTTCTTCTTGGTGAGTCTCTAACTGCTGTGGTGGAGGGCTGTGGTCTCTTTGACTGGGTTAACCACCAGCCAAGTATTATATGGAAAAATGGATTTAGCGAAAGATCAAAATGTACTGATCCAAACTGGATTCTTCAATGGGGGCAGCTACCTTCAGTTACTGTGGAGGGAAGCTAGTAAAGTCTCATTACAGAAGGGATGTGGAGGTGCTGGAGTGAGTGCAGAGAAAGCCACCAAAGCTGGTTAAGGGCCTAGAGAATAAATCTTATGAGGACCAGCTAAAGGACTTGGGGCCGTTAAGTTTGAAAAAGAGGAGCTGAGGGGAGACCTCACTGCTGTCTACAGCTACCTCAAGGGACATCGTGGAGAGGTTGGTGCTGGTCTCATCTCACAGGTAAATAGTGATAGAACAAAGGGAACGGACTCAAGATGTGACTGGGTAGGTTTAGACTGGATATTAGGAAAAACATTTTTCACAGAAAGAGTGGTCAGCCATTGGAATGGGCTGCCCAGGGAGGTGGTTGAGTCACCAACCCTGGATGTGTTTAAAGGTCGTTTGAATGTGGTGCTTAGGGATATGGTTTAGGGTGAACCTTGTAGAATAGGGTTGTTGGTTTGACTTGGTGAACCTGAGGGTCTTTTCCAACCTGAATGAACATTTCTGTTTCTGTTGTGTCCCTAGACCGAATTTAGACTTTTTAAATTACCCCTCAGGCAATAACATGCAAGTCAGCACAGACATCCAGAAGAAAACAATTTACAAGCTTGAGGTTGCAAATACCAGCTTAAACAAGATTTGGTTGTTGAAAGAATACAACTTTGTGAGCAGACTCTGAGAATTCAATATAAACGCTGGTTCTGGTTTTCATAAATGGAGGTGAGAGCTGGAATCTCAGCTACAGATTTCAGCTCAATCAAAAAAAGTCAGACTGCAGAAATAGCATAATATTGAAATAAAAAGAACTTATAGGAACTTCTGCTTAACATGATAAAGTCATCTCCTACAAGGAGTTTGAAAAAGATGTCACTTGTTAATGAAAAATCTTGAGTGCATCAAGGATGACTTCTTTTGAAGCAAGGAGAAAGTGCCCAAACAAGACTGTTCAAATACTGTTTGCAGTACTCTGCTCAGATTGAGATCCCAGCCTTCACAGAAGAGCAGATCTGGTCAGAACAGATCTCTTCTAAATGATACAGAACTGGTTTTTAATAGACTTGAATTCTCTTGGAGATGTGGACATAGAGTCATAGCCCTTTTTTTACATCAACAACAGGAACTTGTTTTAGATACATGTATATATTTACACCAAATATATATATATTTTTTTTTTTTTTAATGTTGAGTTCATTTTTATGTTCAAAGTTTCGCATAACTTTTCAGAAATGAGTGGGTAGCAACTTCGTTCTTCCATTTGCTTGGTTTAAAGAGTACTTTCTTAAATAGAAGGGAAATTTCACACACAAAAAAAATCTGAAATATGATCTCCCAAAATTGAGTCTGTCAAGATGTATAAACTTTGACTGTGCTTTGGTTGTAAACAGATAATCTAGATTGATCTGACTTGCAGAAGGATAATGCTGGAGACAACTTGCTATTGTTAAATGACATATTAATAATGCACTGGATTTGGGATCAGTCAGCTCTTCTGGTTTTAATCATTTATTTTATTTTCTTCTATTTTGTAACTGAACTGTTGATGTAATCCATCCTACCCAATTTGAATATTAAATTCAGGGTTTCACAATAAATGAAAGGCCATCTAAACCAGTGTGAAATATCCACATAGTGTAATCTAAGGTGCCCACAAAAGTTGGAAGAGGACTAGGCTCCTTATGCAGCCAGTGGTGTCTCCAGAGAATAATTAAATTCTCAGCAAAATGTTTTAATCTTGACTCTGATTTATCTTTGCTTGCCTGAAGAAGTTTAATGTCTTATTTCAGTAGTTAGAGGACAGACCATGCAACAAGTGGGGAAGCAGGAGGTCTGGCTTGGATTGGGTGATGTCAGGTGAGCTGACTACATAGCACATGCTAGGAAAATCTCCAGAGATTTTTCTCTGTCAGAAGCTCTATTTGAGCACTAACAATCTTTTTGAACAGTCACTTCTCATCTAATGATGGCACCTCAAGAACCTATTTCTCAGATAAATGTTTGCATCCAGGATAAGAGCAAAATCTGTGGGCAATATCTGTACCATATATATAAACAGTGTCATTTTGTCTTCAAAACTGATAACCTCACTGCCTACTTGAGAAAGGTCTTGGGCATGTCTTAGCTGACCTGTGCCTGAGAGTAACTTAGAAGAGTACTAGCTGGCCCAATGCAAAACAGTGCCAGCAACTGGTCTGTGAATTTAACAAGAACAGTTAAATTGCAGCATATCTGTAGTTTAGTTTACCAATATTATGGGTTTGTGTGCACTGTACTAGATTCATTATCAGAATACAACAATCTTCTACTTTCTGTCACAGGTTTACTGTGTATGTTGCTGGTCCAAGCACATACTTCCTCCCCAAAATGGGATAAAACAGTAACCTCTTGCTCTTGACCAGACTATGTTGTTTCCATAGAATCATAGAAAATTTTGGGTTGAAAGGGACCTTTAAAGGTCATCTAGTCAAATTCCCAAATCAGTACTTCATTTGATCAAGCAATCAAGACTCATTACTAGGCATGTTTTTAAGACATCATATCTGGCCTTTTACAGTCTTTTCTGGTAGAAGAACTTTCTTTTAGAATTAAAATTATATATATAACCTACCTTCTACATTAAAATGATACTCAGTTGCTTATACACACAAGTCTTCAAGAAGTATTACAACAAATAACCATGACCACATTGGGTTATCTGTTGCCAGGGGACATTTGATGAGGGAGGTCTGCATTGAACATCTAATATGTTCTCCACAGAGAAGCTCCACTTGTAGAGTCCCCATCCTTGGAGATATGCAAAACCCAACCAACAGTCGTGAGCAATCTACTGTACCTGATCCTGTTCTCAGCGGCAGACTTGAACTAGGTGATCTTCAGAGGTGACTTCCAGCCTCAGTGACTCTGTATTTCTGTATGCTGTTTTCATTGATAAAGGCTTGGAGCATCTCTTCACCCAGATAAGAGTCAAAGTTCCTCCTGCCTGTTTTTTCTTCCCTCTGCCTTATCAGAGGTAGTTTCCAGGTGGTAGGTGGCCTCAGCCTTCCTAGCTATTCAGTTTAAACAGAAACCTCACAATCTTTTGGTCTTATATGTTAAGATTTTTCAGGTCAGCAATTTCTGTAATTGAATTAGAATTTTATAGCCTCTGGAGAAGAACCAGTGGACTGTTCCATTTCCTAGCACTTTTCTGTGCCATGAATATATGCAGGCTCCATTGTGCTTCTATGGATTTGGAGCCACATGGAATGGGTTGGAGGAATTTTTCAGAAACACTTGAGCTGATTACACGTAAGCCAGTCTCAGCCAAGAAGCAGCTTAGCACAGGGAAGTGCTTTCTGAGGATGGAAATAATTTGTATGTATCATCTCTTGAAATGTTCATTCCAATAGTTCTATGAGCTGCAGTTTCTATTTCTGATGTAAAAAATAGAAATTCCCTTTCTATATACAAAGACAATATAAAGAAATTGTACAACCAGAGCTCAGGTTAGGAATGCTAGAGGACAGTGAGAATTAAATCTGTCTAGGGACATTAAGGGGAATAGGAAGAACTTCTTCATGTATATTAGTGAGAAAAGAAGGACTAGGGAGAATGTGGGACGCTTCCAGAAGGGAAATGGAGAGTTGCTGACAAAGGATATGGAAAAGGCTGAGGTGCTCAATGACTTTTTTGCCTCAGTCTTCGACAGCAAGGGCTCCAACCACAATGTCCAGGTCCCAGAGGGCGAAAGCAAGGACTGGGAGAAGGAAGATCTGCCAACTATAATTGAAGATCATGTTCATGAGCACCTAAGGAATCTGAACATGCACAAGTCCATGGGGCCTAATGAGATCCACTCACGGGTCCTGAGGGAACTGGCAGATGAAGTTGCTAGACCACTGTCCATCATATTTGAAAGGTCATGGCAGACTGGTGACATTCCTGCTGACTGGAAAAAGGAAAACATAGCACTCATCTTCAAGAAGGGAAAAAAAGGATGACTCTGGGAACTACAGACCAGTCAGCCTCACCTCTGTGCCTGGCAAGATCATGGAGCAGATCCTGCTGAAAGTTCTGCTAAGGGAAATGGAAAACAAACCAGAGGTGATTGGTGGTAACCAGCAATGGCTTCACCAAGGGCATATAATGCCTGACAAATTGAGTGGCTTTTTATGATGAAGTCACAGCAACAGTGAACAAAGGAAGGGCAGCTGACCTCATCTACTGCATCATCTATCTGGACCTGAGCAAGGCATTTGACTCTGTCCCACATGACATCCTGGTCACCAAACTGGAAAAACATGGACTTGATGGGTGGAGCACTGCTGGATAAGGAATTGGCTGGATGGTCGCACACAGAGAGTGGTGATCAAAGGCACAATGTCCACCTGGACACCAGTGACAAGTGGTGTCCCTCAGGGGTCAGTGCTGGCACCAGTGCTGTTTAACATTTTTGTCAGCAATATGGACAGAAGAAT
>VWZE01025964.1:544559-562336 GCA_013396675.1 Eubucco bourcierii | reverse complement strand
TTTCCAGTATCTGAAGGGGGCCTACAGGAAGGCTGGGGAGGGATTATTTACAAGATCTTGTAATGAGAGGACAAGGGCATTGCTGTGGACTGATGAGACCACTTAACTCTTAGTAATCTTGACAAATAAATCTTCTTGACAAATAAAACTTGTGTCTGTGACAGCAGGATTAGTGCTGAACGTGGTACCCAATTTACTGAAAACAAAACTCCTAACACCCAGCATGGTGACAGTGGGAAACTCCAATGTGGGGCCATGACCCTAGATACAGGAATTTTGTTTGTCTGAAGTGTTAATTATACACTGAGCAGCACTTCTGTGAGACTGGTTCACTTCAAAGATCTAGCTAGTGGCAGATAGTCAACCACCATTACTGCTACAGATTTTTTTTTTTATTATGCATAATTATTCATTGCAAAATACATTGGCAGCTTTTGGAGCAAGAACTCCCTTCAGCACCAAACATGAGGGTCAGGTGGCATTCGTATGGTATGGCTACCTAGGCTAAAAGACAAGTTAATGGTGTTGCAAATTGTGTGCACCAAAATCTAGACCTGTGTGTGGAAGTTGGTAGATGAGCCTAAACACGTGCTTGGAAGGTAAACAGCATTGTTTATAAAGTGTGAAAGTGCACTGTGATGATTTTGGGCTCAGATTTTACAAGGAGAAGCTAAACCTGGTTGTGAGGTGTGGCTGTGGTTGCTTGCCAGGTAAAAACATCAGGGTGTCACTGGAGTGAACTCAGAGCTTGCTTCTGCTGTGGTGCTCTGCAGCTGTGCACACCAGACTGAACAACCTCCAGTTCTGCACTGGAGCAGCTCTGAGAATCATGCCTTCAATGATGCAACATTGACCATTTTAAAGTCCTGCAGCAAACAGTTTTGCTCTTATGCTTTCCCCCCTCAACCTTGTATTTCCCATACACAGCCATAAAGCTGGAAGACAAAACTCCCAACCTTCCTTATCCTGCTGGATCACTCATTCCAGTTTTGTTTCCCAGGGCTGCTGATGTTTGAACAACAATTGTTCTAGCTCAGCAGTGACAGCCTGAGAGGATTTGCATTGTGAAGTTGACAAGCCAAGGAGCAGAGTGGTGTGAGAGGAGGGGGTGGGTGGAGAGATGCTCTACCAGACAGGCAGGAGGATCACTGTGGCAGTGGTTCTGCCTGGCTTTCACTCTGTCTCCCCAGGGAGGGAGCTTTTCTCTCACTTCAGGCTTCCTCTCTGCCACATGAGAGGGAGGGAGAGTGGAGGAAGCAGAAGGGTCCCTTCACACTGCCTGGCTCACATCTGCAGCAGCAGACCATGAGAAAGGGTCTCTTTGCTCCTATGGTCACTTCACCTTTGATTTAAAACTTTTACCCACTTCCACAAGGGACAATGGAGGAGCACTATATTTCCAAACTTCACCCAGTAGTGGATTATGGAGCTGGGGTCTTTCTTCTGATTATAGGTGAGTTCTGCCTTCATAGCCTGCTTGTTTGCTTCAAGGCTAGGAGCAGACACAGCAGAGATGCCCTGTCTGTGCTACAATCAGCACCTGCAGCTCTAGAGGAAGCTGGAGGGAAATGACAGAAAATCTGTTTCCACACAGGTTCCTGCTTCTTGCCTTCGAGTCAGTTGGATGCAGAATTAATCTCTGCTTTCAGATATTTCATTTTGATGCTTAGACTTGCCAGCAGACCTTTGTCTCTGTGGCATCTCAGGTATTCAAAATAAGTTGCCTACTGCTGATTGTGGCATCTCATCTCTGAACTGAGAGACAAAGAAGCCCATTTCATGAAACTGATCAGGAGAGAGCAACTTTGATCTGTTCATTATGCATGAGGAGCACTTGTGCCTTGGTAGGATAAATTGGTATAAAACAGCAGAGGGTTTCCAAATAAGACTTCTGGTTTTTATGATGGCCTGTTTTGCCCTGCTGAAGGCAGATTCACAGTGAAATACGACTGGGCTTATGCACCAGTCTGCTCCAGCATGGCTTTAGCAAAGTGGTTTCTTCCTTGTCTGTTTGTTGTATGTATCCAGGTGGTTTGTTTACTGTTGGGACAGATTTAGAGAGAAGTTGAACTGTTTTAGCTGTGCAGTCCAACTGCATTTTGCTAAGATGCAGCTTATTGGAAAACCCAGAGTGAGATGCATTTAAGAAAGGCAAGCATGTATTTTTGTGTGCTTTAATAGAGAGGCTTTGAGCAGCAATGCTGGGCTTTAGCATTTCTTATCTGTTCCTGTATGTGTTTCCCTGCACTGCACTGTACTGTCCCCTCAGTTGTGCTGACACCAGAGAGTACAACTCAGGGTTGTAAAAGAAAAGTCACTATCTGCAGAACAAAGAAGTGTTTTTCTTTTAATGCAAGTCAGTATACCAGCAATTTTCTTACACAAAAGTAAATACATGGATGCAGTTCACTGTTCTGCCCCATGCCATACAGCAGCCTCACGGGTAGCATGTTGGAGGGGTACATGTCAAAGTAAAAGAACGGGTGGGTGTGGATGTCCACCCTGATGGAAAGACTAAGAGAGACTTCCCACCTCTTGTGCAGTGGTTAGAACTCTCACAAAAGAAAGTTAAATAGATCCTTTTTCCTCCTGAAGCCTGAGGATACCCCAGCGTGCAGCTGTCATTTGGCAGGAGAGTGAGCTTCCCACCAAGTTGCGGGTTGCTGTCTGTCAGCAGGTGGTCCCATGCCACACCACCGTGGGGATCTCTGTGAGTGCAGATTTATGAATGGAGAGCTCAGAGAACTCTTCAAGTATATCCAGAGTGCCAATTGAACATGTGTGATTAGAAGATGAATGAAGGATGTGGGGGTCTCAGATTTGTACCTCCTATCTGTTTAAGGCTTTCTCTTGACATCTCTGCCCAATATTTGATTGATGTCAATGTATTTATTCTATATTTTGTTGCATGTGCCTTTATTAAGACCTCCGTGGGCACTTTTTTATGGAATATCTGTAAACAATTACTGCTTTTCTGCTTTCATAGAGACAAGGAAACTTGACATAATCTCTTTCAGTTTCTCTAGTTAATTTCTGACTTTAGAGGACACCTCAGTAAAACCTTTGATCAAAATGTAGCTCCAGCACAGTGTTCAATTGAAAGGAAACAAATTGTTCACTGTGTGCAATTTTGGAACTGTTGAATACTTTGAAGCTCTATGGCATATCTGAATAGTGTCCTACAGGTTCTTTTGCAAAGTATTCTCTGACCTGTTGCTTGTCTCTGGCTAAACAATGTCTATGGTCTGTCTTAGACCACCAGAACAGTGTGGGTATCTGAACTGTGACACATAGTTATTTTGATCCTTTAACCAGCAAGGACCCTATAATGCCTGGCCAGCATGTTGCCTGTCAAGGCAGCTCAGAGTGCAAGAGGCCTGTGTGGGGCCTTCAGTGGAAGATACGTTGCAAAGAGAAAGGCTTTGGGAAGGCACTAGATGGGCAACTAGGACAAGCAAGCAGAACAGATGAAGATCTTCAGCAGGAAGGAGAAGTGGGAATATTACCAGGGAAAAATGAAGGCTTATAGGTCTGTTTTACTTGATAGCATGTTGTGCAAGATACTATGAGAGGGGCAAAGGAGTGTGGGCTGTTCATACAAGACAAGGCCCACAGGAGAATAGCTGTGATATAATGCATGGAAAGGGAGGTGTGACACAGAAGTGAGGAGCTATTGTGTGGTCATATGAAGGGACAAGATATGGCCTGCTATTCACAGGACAAATTTTCCTCTGGTTGGTAAGGTTGGCCAGTGCTGCAGGAGGCTGTGAACAGAAAATCAAAGGAAATTTGCTCTAGCAAGTCTGTACTGGAAACACAGCCTGACTGGGAAATTCCTGCTTGGTAGGGAGGCAGGAATTGAAACCCAAGAGCCGTCTGAAACAAAACAGTGGATGCTGAGTTGTGTAGCAGCTCTCAGAAATGCCATCCAGGTAGCACTTTCTATCTGCTAAATAGCTGGTTTCCTTGCTGTAAGCTAGAGAGCAAGGTTTCATAGCAGGACAGAGCAGATACACACTGGTGTGTTTTCAGAGCATCAGAACAGTGCTGGTGTGGGAGGTGCTGAGTTCTACCTAGTCTCCCAGTCTGTTCTGTCTTCTAGAACTTAGTCCCAGGCTAACTACCATCATTTCCCACATCCTTTATATAGTCAGTGGTTTCCACAAGCGTGTTCACTATCTGATATTGTTGTCTGTGCTTGACTTTTCCCTTACAGCCATCCTAACAGTCCTTGGAAATTCAGCCATCCTTGCTACAGCTGTGAAACGCTCTTCCCTCCTGAAGTCACCAGAGCTGCTTACAGTCAACTTAGCAATAGCAGATATTGGAATGGCAATCAGCATGTATCCTTTGGCCATTGCATCTGCCTGGAATCATGCTTGGCTGGGAGGAGATGCATCCTGCATATATTATGCTCTGTTGGGTTTCCTTTTTGGTGTTTGCAGCATGATGACCCTGTGTGCCATGGCCGTGATTCGATTCCTTGTTACCAATACTTCCAAATCTAACAGTAAGCAAATACATTTCTGGTAACCATGTAGTGGTGCACTTGGGCTATGATATTCAGAGAGGCACCTTCTGGAACATGACAAAGGATCAGTTCAGTGACTCCAGGAATAAGCCACAACTTTTAGTCTAACATCACCCCCTAATGTTCCTAGAAGGATCTGATTAAATTCTTTGTTAAACAATGAAGTCTCTCACTTCTGAGTAATATCAAATGAAACTACTTGAGAAGGGAGAGCACAATTGGACCAGATTGCCTGGCCTTCCTGTTTGTGTACAAACAGACATACTGGAATTGGAGAGGAAGGGTTATTTTCCTGGCATTCCTGGGCTGAGAACATAGTACATTTTTTGTAGGCTTGATCTTCTAAAGCTTCCTGATTTACTATAGATCAGCACTGAGGGTTGCACTCAGGTCTCACCTGATTCATGGACAGTCTCTGTTACATTTCTCAAGAATACAAAAAATTAGGGAACTGTAGCAGCAGCCCAGGAATATTTATAGCCACCATTCTTCTATTTGAGAAGGAGTTATGGCAGAAACTTCCCATAACATATACTTGCTCTTACTCTTTCTTGCAGGTAAAATCACCAAAACCACTGTTTGCATCTTAATTATTTTCATCTGGCTCTACTCCTTGTTCTGGGCCATTCTGCCCTTGGTAGGCTGGGGCTACTATGGCCCTGAGCCATTTGGCATCTCTTGTACCATAGCTTGGAGCAAGTTTCACAGCTCCTCCAATGGCTTTTCATTCATCCTGAGCATGTTCCTCCTGTGCACAGTTCTGCCTGCACTGACCGTCGTTGCCTGTTACTTGGGAATTGCCTGGAAGGTTCATAAAGCATACCAAGAGATCCAGAATATTGACAGGATCCCTAATGCAGCTAAACTGGAGAAGAAGCTGACACTGGTGAGTTATCCTAGTGATGAGAAGAGTCTGCAGTATTCAGGAGCCTGCAGAAAACTAGCTGTGTTCATGCATGGTTCATGATGACCTTTTATTGCTTTTGTCTAGTACAGACCAAAAATGGAGATGTGGCTTGAGTCTCACCCATACTCTGCATTCTTCAAAGGAGCAGAAGTCTCCTGAAAATCTTAACATTTCAGGAGCTTGGACAGGCTAATATATCATAGGTACAGTGCAGCTCGCTAAATTTTTAGGAAGTTGCATCCAAGATTTCTACTGACATACAGCTTTTCAGTCATGCTGAAATAGCTGTTGAATCCTTTCCTGTAGCTGGGGCAGAGGTATATTTTAGTTGACTGAATGCCTATTTTGAGTGAGAGCTACACATAGATCTTGTATGAAAAGAGGATTTTCTAATATAACACTTTTTCAAATAAGGACTTTAGTTGTTCATTTCATGTGGAAATGCATAACTGACCCAAGCTTTCCATAGGCCAGTCTATAAGATAGGTGATACCATCTGGTTGGGCTGTGTCTTCCATGACATATTGCAGCCAGTAGGGGAAGGAGATGAAAACAACTGCATATATATGTACTGTTTAATATTACCTGTGCTCACATCATAACACAGCAAGAATGTAGTTTCAGTTATGCCAGCTGTTTCAGATGTGATTTCATCCACACACCACATGCCTCAGTATCAGAGTCTGTCAGTGCAAGCTCAGAACTGAAGCCCTGTTTCCCTTTCAGATGGCTGTGCTCATTTCAGTTGGGTTCCTGAGCTCATGGACACCGTATGCAGCAGCCAGCTTCTGGTCCATATTTAACTCCAGCAATTCCCTGCAGCCCATTTTTACACTGCTACCCTGTCTATTTGCCAAATCTTCCACGGCTTATAACCCTTTTATTTACTACATCTTCAGCAAAACTTTCCGTCGTGAAATTAAACAGTTGCAGTGTTGCTGTGGCTGGAGAGTCCCTTTCTTCAGCACTGATAGCTCTGCTGAAACCCCCCTGTCGATGATGTGGAGTGGGAGGGACAACGTGCGCCTCTCTTCAGCTGCTAAGGTGGAGAACCAGAGAGCTGCAATGCGCTGAAATGCAGCCATGACTTCACAACATAGGTTAAAACTTAGGCTTACTTCTGGGTCCAAATGTGTAGGGGTTGTTACTGCATAGCTTATGCCAAATACAGAAGGTTAAGCACATATTTTTAAGCAACTCTCAAATATTGTCTTTAAGCTACACAATAACAACAAAGTTGTGGGGGTTTTTTGTTTGTTTGTTTGTTTGTTTTTGTTTTTTTCCCCCCACGGTTTCCTACTTTAAAGGAAGCTTTATGTACGAAACATAAAACCATGTAAACTAAACTTATTTCCAGGGAAACAAGTATAGTTAAAAGAGGATTTGTTGTTTTGTGGTTTTCTGTTTGGTTTTGATGTTTGTTGTTTTTTGTTTTGTTTTTTTAAAAAATTTTTATACTTTGAACTTTCTAAGGTAATTTCTCTGCAAACTCTTTATATCAGTAAAACAAACATGAGAGAAACCCACTGGCTGAACACAAAAGGGTTACCAAATAAGCACAGCTGAGAGTGCAGCTTTCCAGCAATACTCACAGAAAAACATACAGGCAGCATGAAATATTCACTGCCAGGAAAAGATGGTCAAGTGGTTGCTATCAGAATGTCTTACAGACATCTACAGTTCTTTCTTCACCAAAGGTACAGTTCCAACTCCTCAAAACACAAGCCTGAGAAAAGGAGTCAAGCAGCTTTAGTCTGAAGAAGTCAGGTAGGAATGTAGCAGTTCAGCAAAGGATGTCTCCTGTACATCACAAACAGCACAATGAGAAATTAAGGAAGTGCTTGGCAAAAGCAACTGTGCACTTCTGCTGTTGCTTGCTGAGGTCTAACAGCTCCACTACAATGACAGCTGTTTCCTGGAGGAATGTTCTGTATAGCATGGGAAAAAACATCCCCAAGATAACCTGCTTGGTGGGAAGTCATCCTGCAGATGCAGTCCTAGCTCTCATCAGTTCAGTGGGAGCTCCTGAGATCTTGAGCTCCTCACTGGCTGAAGCACTGACACACCTGCAACTGAGATGAGAGTTTGCTCATTGAGTTTAAAGCACAGGTAGAACCACATTATTCTGCTAGCCAGATCTAACAAAAAAGATTCTGAGATGAAAATGAGGCATGCCTACAGTTTAAAGCTGTCTGTAACTTACAGCCTGTGATTTTGAAGGACATGGAAGTATCTTCTCAGGGTTTGAAATGTACAAAAGATGGCTTGATAGCTGCAGCAGTTTGTGCTTCCAGTGATTGCTCAGCTGACCACATCTACCTTTGCATTAGATTTAGTGATGACAAGTTAAATCACAGAGAGTTGGCACAGATTATAGCTGACACTCTGAAACAATAATCAATGTCTTCCAGCCCTTGAAAACTTCTCCCACACTGAAACCCACAAAATTAGCTTCATTTTATAAACTACAGCTAAGGCCAAGAACAGGACTAAAAGATGGGCTTGAACACTTCTGTGGCTGAGAATTTTTGTGGAGCGTGAATTACAGAAGAAAAATGAAATGAGACATGAGCTGTAACATACGGTGAGGCACAGATTAGGAAGTTCTGGGTTAGGAAACTTTAAGGAGCTTGCCTTCTCTTGAACTCCTGCTACTGGCAGGGTTTTATTCATAAAAAGCTGTGGAAAATTCCTAAATTAACTTGGTCTTCACAGTGCTATTTTGTCCTGGGTTGGCATTCAAAGATGCTCCATAGGGAATGAGTCTGCAGTCAGTCTTCGATCCCAATACAAAGAGGTGAAGCATCCTCTGGGGAATGATCACCTCTGACAGCTCATGGCATAGGAAAATGGGAAAAGGGAAGAGGAAAGTGGGAAGCAGGAGTAAACACCAGTAACCAAGAGGGGATGAGGAAGCTGAAGCAAAACATTTGGGAAGAGGCAGGAGAGTGTAATGCAAGTGTGTTTGTAGGCAGAGGGAGAAGATGATAGAAGGAAATGAAAAAAGGATAATAGATGGGTTGGAGGAGTGTGTCAGCAGGTGGAGAATATATTTACATGCTGGAAAGGGACTAATTGTGGTAAATGTCAATTATCAGATTTTTTTTTTTTATCTTAAAAAAATAACCTGAGAGAGAAATTATTTTTAATAATTTTTCTCAAAATTTTTGCTTTCCCATGCTCAGTTACTTGATTTTTAAAATAAACAGTGAAATCTGTATTCCCGTCTGCTAATTACAGTTGTGAATGGAACAGTGTGATGCACATTGATAATGCCATGGAATGTGAGCTTCCTCTGTGAAAACATGAACAGAACAGGGCCACACCCACTTGTAAATGCTTTTAAAGTGTTTGTAATATGAAAACTATGCCACCCCACAAGACATCTTATTAAACTAACCATGAACTTTGAGGAAATATGGTTCCTCTACTTAGACATTTCTGAAGAGTGTTAAGCCAGGTTAACATTAACATCAAAGTGCTGCTGGCTTCAGTCCTGTCTTTGCTGAACTTCAGTGATTTTGCCTGAAGAATTCTAGGTCTACAACACCTGAAGAAAAATTCAAAATAAGTTCTCTGCATGCAAAACATAACAGCCAAAGAGGTGGAACTAATCGTTTTATTATCTGGGGAAAAAACTTCACCCAGCCACTGAATTCCCTTTATTGAAGGCATGGTTCTAGAGATAAAATTTTCATCTGGATACATATATAAATAATCCTCAAACAGAACAAGCAGAATTTACAACTTTCGTAGAAAGCACAAAACACCAGGCCGCACGGCAGTGGAACCAAAGGTGTGTGGCTGGTCATCCCTTGGTGATGGTTACATTCTGAAAGCAATTGCTATAAGGCTGGTTAGGTTGTGTGACATCTCGGCGCTACATGGATTGCTGCCTCTTCTCCAGGCATTTCTCAATATCATCCAACACTTGGACAGCTGCTTTTGGGATACGAGTCCCTGGACCAAACACATTGGTAACACCAGCTTCATACAGGAAGTCGTAATCCTGTTCAGAAAGAAATTGAAGATCTATAGTTAATGGTGCAACAGAAAACTGGTGACTGATTTCTAATTGGGGTGGGCTCTATCTTCTGTGCTGGGCCTGAGAAGGATAGGGAACGAGTCTCAGAGAGAGGCAGCACAGCATCAAAGGAAGTGGGAAAAATGAGTTGCTTAGGAGGTAAAATAAGAAATATTAAAAAAACATCCATGGGAAAGGTTTTATTTGTTTATAATGAGACTAATGTTAGTCCTTGGAAAATATTCAAGAGACTGGACAGAACACAATCTCTTTCTTAGTTTTGTTAGTTCAGTTTACAGGTCTGTAACTCCTGAGCACCCACCTCATGGCCTAGAAAAGTAAGTGGCCTGGGAAAAGGGAGTAATAGGAGATTTATATGCAAAATTCACTAGAATGTGACCCTAAAGGTGGCACAGCCAGACACACTGTGGATGGACTAAAGAACATTTTAATACAAAAGCGCAGGTCTGACTGCAATGAAATGCAACAAACTGCTCAGAAGTTTAGGGGAAATAGTCAAGGTGGGGGAATGGGAGGCACCACTGTGACCTGATGATGGGGAACACGATGAGAGGCCAAAGAGTAAATAAGATGTGTAGCCTATAGGTCCTGGGACTTGCCGTATGTCTTACTCACTAGCTGTGTCACTTCCCAACTACTATTTGAAGTCATAAAGTCTCTTAAGACAGGAGCTAGCCTTTATCTGTAATATGCAAGGTACTGATTATTGGAAAAACAGCACACAAAGAACAAGTCCCTGAGTCTAGTTTTTTCACAAAACAGCTTAATATTCTACCCATGAAACACTGTATGTTAAACCAGGGCACAGTGTACAGAAAACGAGATCAATGAGATCTGACAGCATTCTGTGACCACCCTATAGATCTGTGTTGACCCCAGTGAACTGTACACAGCAGCCTTCAGCACTGTAAATCACCTCTGACATTAGCAGAACACAGAAAATAGCTAAAAACAGCAGAGACAAAAATAAAGCAGTCTTCTAGTCTTGAATGGAAAGGATGCTGACTTATACCTGAGGTGGGATGACACCTCCACATATGACAAGAATGTCTGGCCGGTCAAGAGCGTTGAGTTCTTTGATGAGTTCAGGCACAAGTGTTTTATGACCTGCTGCAAGGGTGCTCACACCAACACAGTGCACATCTGCATCAACTGCCTGCTGGGCCACTTCTCGAGGTGTCTGTATGGAAACAGGATTACATGACAATTAATGCCCATTGCCCCAGCATGGGTGCTGAACAAGCATTAGAGGGAGAATGGATGCATTTGAAATACATTGGTCAGTCATACCTGGAAGAGGGGACCAATGTCCACGTCAAAGCCAATGTCTGCAAATCCTGTAGCAATAACTTTGGCTCCTCTGTCATGGCCATCTTGACCCATCTTTGCCACAAGTATACGAGGCCTGCGCCCCTCACGATCCACAAACTTGTTAACTCTGATTGAAAACACATATTGTGTTTTGAAAGCCCCCCAGATTCATTACAAGTATTTACACTAATGAAAAAAGCACTTTCCCAGTCATGATTTGTCTATGTAGTCTGCACCGCATGTTAATATTCATACTATATGATTACTAACTGGTTTCCTGTATTTCTTAGCCTCAACAATAAAATGCTTTCTAACACACAAAATATTGAATTCTCTGAGTGTTTAATGAGCTGAATTAAAACTAACTCAACAGCTATTTTTAGATTTTGTGAATAATTACGGCGAATTATTTCAAAAGTACTTGCACACTACACAGACTATAGAGCTAAGTCCTAGACATAATGCTGTGTATCATCATTCAACTAGGCACAAGTATTTGAAGAAAAAGATTACCATATCCTTTATTCATTCCAGTACCTTCCTCCTTCTGGTTAGTGGAGGTTCCTATTTCTGTTATTTTAAAGTGACTGTGTAACCACAGCTTCAGAGGTTCATCTGTCATCTTATTGCTATCAGCACCCAGGACAGCAGTTCAGTCCCTTTACCCAAGAGGACAGCAGCAAAGGCAGAAAGATTTTGTTCAAATAGACTATGCAGCTATAACATTAAGCCACTGAGAAATACTGGCTGAAATCCCCACATACTGGATTGTTTCTTTTGAAGACCATGTAGCAGTAATATTTCAAGCAATTCCTTGAAATATTACAACCCGGTTCTGATCTACCTGTAAGTTGTCCCTTGCAACTACATTCTTTACTAGCATCATCTGTTTGAACAAAATCCTTAAAGTAAAATATCACCTCAGTGGGTTTCATTTGCAATGAAATAAAAGTTCAATTAAGTTCTCACTGTTCACTTACTTATTCTGCTTACTTGCTTACAGGCATGAAAATGCAGATGCAAGTCCCTGTATTGTTCTGGGGATAAAATTAGGTTTGGAAAATGTGATTTTAGGGCTCAGTGAGTAGCACATTTCTTGCATGGATTAAATGTGAGGCTATGTTTGGCTTCCTTGGAAGCTGTTCTCACCTATTAATAGCATGAAGAATTTCATCACTCTCTCCAAACTCCTGTCGATAAGCTCCGCTCACCATTCGATCACTAGCTTTATGCTCCCCAAACACCTTCTTCATTGCATCTGTTATTTCTCCAACAGTGCACCTAAGATGAGAAACAAAGTATTAATGCTATCAGGAGGCTCATAAAAAACCAGAACATAGTAATCACTAGAGGTGGCTCAACCATTTGCCCTGTACTGACAAATTAATTCATACTTATTTTCCCTTTGGTGCTACAACTCTGAACATCCAACTTACCCCACTGTCATCCACTAACAGCATGGAAAGTTATTACAGGAAATTACATCAGATTTGTCACAACTGGAAATTTTTGGGGGCTCATACTGCATAATCTTGCATTTGGACTCATACTAGAATTGAAAATACAAATTGCAAGTTAAAAAAGAAAAAGCAAGAACACACAAAAAAAGGCATAACATTTTAACTGGAATTTGTTTGCCTTTCTCTTGATGTTATATTTTAGTGCCTATGTCTCTGCTCCTGACATAGCTACTTTACCCACTGAGATGCAGAGTTTTAGGTTTGCAACTTACAAAGTGGATCTGCAGTTCATTAATGATTTTACAAGTAATAAAAACAAGGTCATCAAGGAGAAAGAAACTAGCACTTAACTAGTTTAGTTTTGGTACAGAACACATGAATCCCTGGTAAATCCAAAACTACCCTCCTATGACCTTTACAGTTCAAAGACATGTTGCTGGTAGAATTGCGACAAGCAGCCTGTGGGAGAAAATGTATTCCAAATATGGTTGTTAAATGTTAAAGGGAATGAAGAAATTTGAGTATTCCATTAAGGAATGGATCTCTTTTGCTCGTTTCTGGGGTATTTAGTTAATTAAGGAACTGACAGATGTGATCTGTTCTAAAAATTGATGCTTACTTTGAAACAGACATGAAGAGCCTTAAAACCATCTTAGGTGAAAAAAGCAAATGTTCCATTGAAGTGTGAAGGATATGCCTCACTGCTCTGCTCAAGAGCATCTTTTACAACTTTGCCTGGCTAAGTAAATCTTTTTCTCTTTCAGTCAAAAAGTGTTTTCACACCAGTTTGTGGTGCAAGGAAGGAAGAAGCAACAGACCAAGATAATTTTGCCAATATCCATTTTCACATCTCAGGCACTTCTTAAGCTCCCTGACCTATGAAGCAGCAGGGTGACTGGGAACTCTTACATCCTGAAACTGGTAAGAGTCTGAGTTGTAAATAACATAGTGTGTATGAACAACATCATTTCATACAAGATTCTTTGTATCTGTATTCTTTGTGAAAAATTAAATCACAGCCTTAAGAGAGACTGTAAAATATAATATCATCTATCTTACAATGTCAAATTACAGCCATCAGTTACTTTCAACTTGGAAGAAAATCCCAACATATCTCAATACCAACCTCACTGACACCATACCCAAGAACAATTTAAAGATGAAAATGCACCACTGATGTTTAGACATCAGTTGGATATTCACTGCCAACCCCATACCTTGAACGTGCTGCTTCCACTGCAAGTGCAAGTAAGTTGCCTTCCCCAGTGGCAGCACATTGTGTTAGAGCATCAAGACATTGCTGGGCTGCTGCTTGATCTCTGGTAGCCTTCACCTGAAGTAGAGGAGAAAAATACTACATTAAAACAAACTACAAGGTGAACTGGGGAGTCAAGTGTGTAAGACTTTCTGATTTCAAATATTAATTCTGGAGGCATGTAACTGTCAACTATCAATATATGCTATGTATTTCAAAAAGATTGTGTCTTAAAAAGAAGGTGTCTCTGGCCTTAAATCATGTGCAAGTCCATTAAATAACTTTAAACCAATTTAAATAACTATTTAAATAACCAATTTCTACTAATTATGAAAATGGATGTTGATTGCTGGCTCCATGACCTGCCCCATAATATCACCTGGCAAGCCGTGCCAAATAATCTGAGTGGTAAGTCATGTTACACATTTTTAGAGCGAAACCTCCCACAGCTGTTTTCTAGCCTATTTTCAGAAAATATGAAAGTTGTCAATTCTGAAAGGTCAAACGTACTCACAAGACTGTCTGAAATACAATGGTTAAAATCAAATGAATGTAACATGCCCATTTTCGTTTGCCTTCTAATACCATGTTTCTTATGAACTTCCGTTAGTCCCCACTGAAGCTAAACAGAAATCCAGCTTCTCCACTAAGGAGTAGAGTAGATTCTCAGTAAGGTAAGGGTCAAGTTTCTGGAAGGCCACCTTTCCTCACCATTACTCAACTTCTGTGTGCACCATTACTCAACTTCTGTGTTACAAGAACTTGCATTTTTTAAGAAGGTATTTCCCACCTTATTAATCTTCTCAATCTGCTTGCTGCGGACTGAAGTATTATCGATAGCCAGAACTTCGACTGCCTCCTCTTTTTCTAGTTGATGCTTGTTTACTCCAACGATTACTTCAGACCCTATTTGCAGTGGAAACACCAGAAGCTCATGTAAAAGCAAATGTAAACTACAGTGAAAAGACACAGTATTAGAGGACACGAAAATGTTCAGCAGCGTAGTTCTGCACTCTGTTTTATAACTATGTACATTTCAAATACTTCATTCTTGGAGGAAATACTTAAGTCTGTATTTTCCATTTTTTGATGGAAAATTTATGATGAGAGATGATTAGAAGCATGAACATAAAACTCAGGGAACACAGTGCCAGAAAGAAAATATTTGAAATAGAAAACTATCTTCCAAATTAATTTGGGAATGGTTCATTACTGTACACTTTCTCTTTTGAAATGTACACAACTGAATCTTAAGAGAATTAAGCACAAGCACTGGTCTTCTGCACTGCTCTGCATTTACTTTTTTTGATTTAACCTAAAACTACTCCACATGAATAAAAATAAATGTATCATGTTGGAAAATTGTATTTTAGCTTTCAGCTGGCATGGGCTTTTTCATTTGCGGTGCCTGATAACATTAATACACTCTTCAAAGCAACACAAAGCAATTGATCTTGAAAGAAAACACAGAGGTTAACTGATTATTCTTTATTCATCTTAATTAAAAACCTGCTTCAAATTTATCCTCCAAACAAATAAGTTTATGCAAGTTCTTTCATGTCTGAGTTACGCCTAGTTTCTGTTCCTGGATTGCTACTGAGTGTAGACTACAGAACATGGAACAGAGCTATAAGAACACATGTATACATATCTCCCCATATATTTACTCTATGCATACATATGCATACACGTAAGATACATTACAAAGAGCTGCACGATCCCTGAAGATGAGGTGACTGCATTTTGTTTTGGTCTACAAGAAAAATAGGCAATTCCCAAGAAAAAGAACAGGAATTTGGCCAGATATCGCCATCTGCTGGCATTGTGCTTGTAATTCAGGAACCGCAACTGAAAGATACTGAGAAACTGAAAAAACCAGTGAGGGCCCAAAATGCTCCTTTAAAATAGCCTGTGTAGTGATTTGTCTACTTTAAGCTTAAATGTCAAGCAATGCTGCATACTGGTACTGTATTTCATATGTATGCTGCCAACTTTCCAGAAGCTTTTGCTGACACAGAACTATACAATTTTATCATTCGCAAACTGCTATTCCTAAACCTAGAAAACACCAGACAGAAGTGTGTAAACCCCTTCATACAAAAGTATTCTATTGGCAGTTTTCCCTTCTTTTATCTCCCCGCTCCCTACCGGAGTCAATCCTGGCTTGTCTTCGAGCAGCACATTCTTCAATACGAAGTTTGGGAATCCCCTCAGCAACAGCTCTGGCCATTCCACCCATTTCTTCAATCTCCTCAACAAGCTGAGAAATGAAGAAGACTGAGAAAGTGAGTAGTAGCAAGGTCCACAACAAGAGCTTTCTTTTGTACTATCATCCAAATTTTTATTATATCTGTACGTACAGTCTTGTGCTTGCCAACTGTGTTTCCTATCTCCACGTGTCTCTCTCTACAGGTTTTTGGTATAAATTAAGAGACATCTCAAACAAAAGAGTATTTTTATTGCTGAAACTCAATGAATTCAAAACAATGCATGGCAGTTTGTGGAATCGGTGAAATCCATGGGCAAAAAGGCTTTATGAGACCTTGGCTCTGCACTGACTTCTGCCTGCCAATCAGCCCTTATGGTCACACAGATACAAGTACCCTCAAAGACTATTTCGCAAAACTGCTATAGTTAAAATTTTCCCACAAAATACAAAAGGTTATGCAAGCTGACCTTTAAAGCAGCGTCATAGACCTCGTTGGTGAGGCACTCCATGAGGTAAGATCCTCCCCAGGGATCTGCTACTTTAGGAATACCCGACTCTTCTTGAATGATGATCTGCGTGTTCCGAGCAATGCGAGCGCTCTTCACTGTAGGCAAGCCCAAGGCTTCATCGTATGAATTGGTATGCAAGGACTGTGTACCTCCAAACACTGCAGCCATGGCTTCAATTGTAGTACGGATGACATTGTTAAAGGGGTCCTGGAAGGGAAAGAGGAGCTCTGGAGCTCAACGGTTCTGCCATGGGGTTAGCCATAGGTTAGCCACACACATACTGCTGCAATGAAATGAATGTAAGATTTCCCCACTGAACACTGCCAGCTAATAAAAACTGAAAAAGAAAACAGTTGATAATAACTACCCAATCCAGCTGATGCATCAATTACCAATATCTTGGAAAAAGACATAAATCCAAATGTCTTTTGGATTAAAGAAAGCAAAGATTACCTGTATATAATAATTACCTTTGCAATCTCTTCCAATCAGACATATTTTGTGATTCTGTGATTACAAAGCAAAGCCTAACTTGTATTTAGTGGTGTTTCAAAGAATTTAATGAATCTAAGTTGGAGAGAATGGAATGCTTGTGTAGCGCTTGACGCTGTCCTGCGTGATGTCCTGGTTACCAAACTGGAAAAACATGGACTTGAGGAGTGGACCACTTGCTGCATAAGAAACTGGCTGGATGGTAGCACTCAGAGAGTTGTGGTCAAAGGCTCGATGTTCACACTGACAAGTGGGATCCCTCAGGAGGAGGTGGTACTGGGACCAACATTGTTTAACATCTTTGTTAGCAATATGGACAGTGGGATTGAGTGCACTCTCCGGAATTTTGTGGACAACACCAAATTGTGTTGTCTGGTTGACATGCTGGAGGGAAGGGATGCCATCCAGAAGGACCTGGACAGGCTGGAGAAGTGGGCTGAAGAAAACCTCATGAAGTTCAACAAGGTCAAGTACAAGATCCTACACCTGGGTCAAGGCAATCCAAAACACAAATATAGGCTAGGCAAGGAGTGGCTTGAGAGCAGTCTCAAGAAGGACTTGAACTGTCAGTTATAAGAAATTCAGTATGAGACAGTAATGTGTGCTTGCAGCCTAGAAGGTCAACCATATCCTGGGCTGTAGGACAAGGGAGGCAATTCTCCTTTTCTCCTTTGCTCTCGTATAACCCTACTTGGACTGCATCCAGTTGTAGCGCCGCCAGCACAAGAGGGACATTGAACTACTGGAGCAGGTTTGGAGAAAGGCCATGAAGATGATGAGAGGGCTGGGGCACATCCCCTATGGGAATGGGCTGAGACAGTCAGGGCTGTCCAGCCTGAAAAAAAGAAGGATCTGGGGAGATCTTAGAGCAGCCTTCCAGAAAGGGGCCTACCAGAAAGCCAGGAAGGGACTTTTTACAAGGTCTTATAGTGATAGAACAAGAGAGAATGGATTGGAGTTTGGGGAGGGAGACCAGTGACAAGTGGCATCCCTCAGGGGTCAGTGCTGGGATCAGTGCTGTTTAACATCTTTGTCAGTGACATGGACAGAGGAATCGA
>VWZE01025964.1:532667-543998 GCA_013396675.1 Eubucco bourcierii | reverse complement strand
ACTGGAACAGGTTGCCCAGGGAGGTCATGGATGCTCCCTCCCTGGAGGTGTTCAAGGCCAGATTGGATGAGGCCTTGAGTAACCTGTACTAGTGGGAGGTGTCCCTGCCTATGGCAGAGGGTTGGAACTGGATGATCTTTGAGGTCCCTTCCAACCTTACCATTCTATGATTCTATGAGGGTAGATGTAGACTGAGAGTGGTGATATACTGAAACACGCTGCTCAGGGAGGACATAGATACTCACTCCCTGGAGGTGCTCAAGGCCAGGGTGGATGAGGCCTTGAGCAACCTGGCCTAGTGGAAGGTGTACCTGCCAATGCCAGGAGGGTTTGAACTAGAATAAGAGTTAGAACCCAGCTCTGACCTCACCTGGGAAACAAATGTAGTCCCATGATTTACTTTCTTGTGATGCAACTCTATAGGAAGAGCAGCTAGTTCACCTAGTTTCAAAACAGCAGACAAGTTGTAATCATTATTTCACTCTTCAGCACTAAGAGTTAGAGGCATGAATGATTTCCCTGGTTGCTCAAGTCAGCGATCCTTAGAATAAGTTGCCTCTACTTCCTAATTCACCTGCATTTTGAAAGGACAACTTAAAAGACAAATACAAAACAGAGTTTCATCCTCTGAATTCTGAATTATGATAAGCATCTCTCTGCGACTCTCTATTTTTAAGGTTTCAATCCAACTCTCAATTCAGTATCCCTTATACTGGGAGTACTCATGCTTACAATTATTTCAGAAGGAAAATAAAGTCAAACAACCAAAAGTTAGGCATTGAGACTCTACCTACCACCATTCTGGAATCTTTCTGTGAATACAGTTGGGAGTCTAGTTTCTGCCCTTTAACTTGAGCACTACAGACCAGCCCAGAATGCTGAGGTATTTTTCCAGCCAGCATTTTTGGGAAGCAATGCTGCTGGCATTAAACAAGAGTTCTTGTGTTATCTAAGCAAAAAGATGCATCCAATGCTGGTGTGTGCATTTGTCATAAACAAGAGTTCTTGTGCTATCTAAGCAAAAAGATGCATCCAATACAGGTGTGTGCATTTGTCATAAACAAGAGTTCTTGTGTTATCTAAGCAAAAAGGTGCATCCAATGCAGGTGTGTACACTGTCCTGTGTAAGACAGGGTGTCATTTTCAGAAAGTTGCATCTTTATGAGTAAAACCAGCAGTCCCCTTTAAGACATATTCCATGAGTACATATTTAAATGAGGAAGTTGGTCAGAGTCCAATTTCTAACCTGCTCAGTAAGGGACCAGCCTGAAGTCTGACAATGAGCTCTCAGTAGAAGAGATTTGGGATCCTTGGGCTTGAACATTTTCTCTATCAAGTGAGCCCACAGTCGCCTCCCAGCTCTCATCTTAGCTATTTCCATATAGAAGTTCATGCCAATTCCCCAGAAGAAGGAAAGCCTGTAACAAGAGCACATGAACAAGATGAAATATTAAAATCCTCTAATAACTCTTTCAGTAAAGGAGCAGTCCTACAGCAAAGTTCTGATAAATTTACTTTTACAGATATAAGACAGACATAAGATGATGGGAAGGTCTTTTCCAGGCTGAAAAAAACCAAGTCACTCAGCTGGTTTTGAGAAGATTTGTGCTTTAGACCCTTCACCATCTTTGATGCCCTTTTCTGGACATGTTCCAGAACCTCAATGTCCCTCTTGGAGTGAGAAGCTCAAAACTGAGCACAGTATTTGAGGTGCAGCCTCACCAGTGCTGAGTACAGGGGGACTGGCTGGTCACACTATTGCTGATCCAGGCCATAATGCTGTTTGCTTTCTTGACTGCCTGACTCACATTCGTCCAGCTGTGGAAAAGCACCCCCAGTTTCTTTTGTACTGAGCAGCTTTCCAGTCACTCTTCCCTAGGCCCAAGGCATGTGATTGTTATTTTTTTAACACTGAAACATGTAACAAAACCAAAACCAACCTATCTGCAATGTAAGCGTTACCAATACTGCTTGTATGTGTAAAAATACTGAATTTGATATCAAACTGTGGGGGTTTTACCAAAAGCGAGTTTTATACTTGCAAATTTCATTAGCTTACCTTGGTGCAAATTCATCAATGGTAAGGCCAGCTTTAAGTCCAGTTCTGCAATATTCCAAGCCATCTGCTATAGTATAAGCTAATTCCAGGATGGTGTCAGCTCCTGCCTCTTGCATATGGTACCCGCTGATTGAAATGGAGTTAAATTTTGGCATATACTGCAAAAATAAAAGACAACAGAGTAGGACAGCAGAAGGAGGGAATTGGATAATCATTCTAGCAACATTTAATTTTTTGTGGACTGTGAATGTGACCCCTCTGTACTGGTGTTTGCAGAAGTTCACTTCACTTACTTTTACCTTTTTGTCCTATTCACTGTGTTTATACTGTCACCTGCCATGGAAAGTATCCTTCTCAATTACAGGCTGTGTGTCATCACTCCAAAGAAAACACAACTAAGGAAATAACTAGTAGTACTGAACTTGCAGTCATGAGTTCAGTACTTCACTTTTTTCGTTATCTCCTTCTCATGTCTAATCTTGCAGTGAAATTACTTCAAGATTTCTTACCTCTTCACTTCTGCTTACAGCTCTATAATGGCTCGTAACTACAGGACTTCTTGTTTTCTATGCAAATAACAGCCTGTCTGTTCCTGGCCTCCAAGTTCAATGCTATTCTTGCAAACTCAGGCTCACCTTAATTTGACTTTGATTTGGGCTGACTTAAAAATCTTAAAGTTTATGCTGTAAGTGATTTGAGATCTTAACTTCTCCTCCTGCCCTTTTCACAATTGTATCATTCTTCACTATGACATGTCTTCCATTTTATGCTTTGTTCTTCAAAATGCCTCACAAAGAGTTAACTAGATGTAATGACAGAAGTAAATATATTTACACAATGAATACCTTGGAAGTATACTGGAAGATGTCAGCAATAATCCGCATGGATGGTTCTGGGGGAAAAATGTATGTATTTCGAACCATGAACTCCTTCAGGATGTCATTTTGGATTGTCCCCGTCAGCTTGGCCTGAGGCACTCCCTGTTCTTCTCCAGTTACAATGAATGTTGCCAAAATGGGAATGACTGCCCCATTCATTGTCATAGAAACGGACATTTTCTCTAAAGGAATTCCATCAAAAAGAATTTTGGTGTCTTCAACTGTATCAATGGCAACACCAGCCATTCCAACATCTCCTCGAACTCGTGGATTGTCTGAATCATAACCACGGTGGGTGGCTAAATCAAAAGCAACAGATAATCCCTGCTGCCCAGCTGAATGAAAAAACAAAATAAAACCAAACAAGAAACCACAAAGAGAGAGTTTCAGAAATGTTGAGACTCGCATTAGAATTCAAACTATATTTGGTAATTTTATTTTATGTGATCCACACTTGGATAACAAACAATTTTTTTCATGCTAAACATTACTCCCTGCTCAAACTTCTCCAAGGCCTTCCTGCCTTAAATTTTAACTGAGGGAAAAAAAAAAAACCCAACCCGTAGTCCTTCCAGCTCAGCCACATGCTTAACAAATTACTGAATAGCAGTTTAGCCCTAAGTTATAAATGTACATAAACATTATCAGGGCTTATACATCTAAATTCTACTTAGCTGGAAACAAGAGTGTGATAAACTACATCACATCACCTTATCACGGATTAAATACACACAGAGATTGCTATTTTGGCCCTAGTGACATACGTTGCTTACTTGTAAATCTGCAGGAGAAAATTATCATCTAAAGCAGGGACAGGGACATTTGGAGTTCTTGGCAGACCTTTTGCTGCAACCTGAAAGCAGTACCCAAAAATCCACTGGCTCCAAGCATTCACCCTCTGACCAGCACCGCTGTAATTTTCTACTATATTTGCAAATCTATTTCTCAACATCAACAGACATCAGCTATCATCTGTGATCTGACAAGCTAGGTGTTAGTTCTGAAGCACAACAAAAATGTAAATTCCTACCTAGTTTGAAGCAATAGAAATTTCAGCAGTTGTGAGAACTGATAGAACCACAGAATCATAGAACTGTTTTAGTTAGAAGATCATCCAACCATCAACCTAACACCACCACAACCATTACACCACATTCCAAAGTGCCATGTCCACATGGTTCTTGAATGCCTCCAGAGACAGCGACCCACTACCTCTCTGAGCAACCTATTCCAATGCCTGACTACACTTTCAGTAAAGAAGATTTTCCTAATATCCAATCTAAACCACAATTTCAGGCCAGCTCCTGTTGTTCTATCACCTGATAGTAGGGAGTAAAGACTGATCTCCATCTCACTACTCCACTAAGCCTCCTGTTCTCCAGACTAAATCCCAGTTCCTTCAGCCACTCCTTGTAAGACTTCTTGTCCTGAATGCTTTTTTTCAGCATTCCTCTAATCACAGAGAGACTTTAATTGAATTTTTTAGAAGTGCTCTACAAGTATCTAGGTCAGATTCAGAATCTATGCCAAATAATTCAATAATCAACCACTAACACAAGGTAAAATGACAACATCACAAAGCCAAAACCCAAATAAAGATGAAAAATGCCTGGTAGCTAACATTCCTGAATAACTGAGCTATGCCACCAGTTAAGCCAAGTTAGCACTTCTGCTTCAGCAGCAACATTCGGCTGGAAGACAACAGTACATTGGGAACAATTTTTGTATTGAGATGTTTGTTTGCAAACCTCTAATACCTTGTATTTATATTTTCTTAATTGACTGAGAGTTTTATGAACTGAAAGAATCGAGAATAATTATGAGAATACTACAGCAGCTAGTAATGCTTTACATTAGCTCGCTATGGCATCTCAAGACGTAAAAATGACCAAACAACCCTTCTGTTCCACTCTAAAAAGTTTAGTTTTCAATAGGAGGACTGAGAAGTGGATAAAAATGCCATGTATTACTCAGAAAGCAGCTTTCAGTGGTCTGTTGTTTTGAATGGTAAGGTGGTAACTAGCTAAGCTGTAGTGGTTTTGCAGGGCTCAAATCAACATTATATTATGATGATACTCTGGTTGTTAGGTAAGCAAATTGCTGTCAAGCAGGATACTCTGCGGAAGGACATTTGTGCATCTCAACAGAAACATCACAAAATCACAGAATCTGATTTTGTGCTCACAGGAGATGGAAGTGACCTCCAGAGATCACTGAATCCAATCCTTTGTCAAAGCAGGATCATGTGTGTAAGGCTGGACAAAGATGCATCCAGGAAGGTTTTCAAAGTCTCCGGAGAAGGCTCCACAACCTTTCTGGATGGCCTAATCCTGTGTTCTGTCATCTGTACCATAAAGAAGCATATCCTTGTGTTGAGATGGAATCTTCTGTGTTCTGGCTTGTACCCATTTTTCCTTGTCCTATCACTGGGCACCACCAAGACAAACTGGCACCTTCATCTTGACAGAGATATTTATAGATGTTGATAAGCCTTCTCAAGACAAAGTAGCCCCAGTTTCCTCAGTCGCTCTTCACAAGAGATGCTGAAGCCCCTTTATCATCTGGTTTCCCATTAATAAAGAAATACAGCACCACTAGGAAGATCTTATCAGAAACCAGAACTCACAAGGCAGAATAATCACATTTGCCATGTGATTCACGATATGAATGCTCTCCGTTGCTTTGCCATGCAATGCTGTTGCTCTAATCATTTGTCTTACCTTTAATGTTGTCCTTGTAGAACTTATTGCTCTCCTCCACTGTACTGAAGCCAGCATATTGGCGGATAGTCCACGGTCGGTATGTGTACATGGTTGGGTAGGGTCCTCGAGTGTAAGGTTTCACCCCTGGCAGCTCCTCAGGGAAGTCTTCCGTGTCCTTTTTGGAGTATAAGGGCTTGATGTCGATCCCTTCTGGGGTGTGCCAAATCAAATCCTTTGGATTCTTGCCTTTCAGCTGCTTTTGAGCAAGGGCAGCCCACTCAGGATGTAGTGGCTGCCTGTGTAGTGAACGCCATGTGAGCTGCCAGGCTGGAAGTTGCGCCAGGCACATGCAGTGGTACGGTCGAAGGCGCAGGAAAGCATCCTTGCCTCTTAGCATGTCTGCCCTCCTGGGTTATACCTATACTGAAAGCGGATCAATATTAGGAAGAAATTCTTTACTGCAAGGGTGGTAACACAGGTTGCTGAGAAACAGATTGTGGTTGCTCCATCCCTAGAAGTATTCAAGGCCAAGCTGGATGGGGCTTTGAGCAACCTTGTCTTGTGCAAGGTATTCCTGTTCAGTGCAGGGAAGATGGAACTAGATTATCTTTAAGGTCTCTTCCAGCCGAAAACGTTCTATGATTCTGTGATATAATATGGAGAGCACCAGAGAAGCATTGTTTCCTGCAGTGACCTGATCCTGCAACAAGTATGGAAGGCAATCCCTGCCTCCATTACTGCATGGGTCCCAACGCGATACAACCCAGTACCATACCCTCCAAGGAACCACAAAGCTGTCCTGTCACCCGCCTCCCTCCAACTCTCACACCAAAGCAGCCAGAGGCTCTGGCCCGACAGCCCCACATCGACCTGACAAGCCGCGCAGTGGGTAGTGCCGAGCTCCCCCCGCCACAGCCCTCTTCAAACACGCCCCCTGGGCGGCCAATAGGGACATAAGCTCGGCATAGGGGCTGCCGCGAGAGGTGGCAGCCCTCCCCGCCCGAGAAACGGGGGCAGAGGGCGGGCGGTGGCCTCAGAGAGGCCACGGTCCCGACTGCTCCCCTATCCCGTTACCCCGATATCTGTTGTCACCCGTCCGCCCGCACGCTCACCCTGCTCGGCACCGCGCATGCGCACAGAGCCGCCTCAGGCGGGACCGGGAACGAGCATGCGCACAAAGGCGCCTCGGGAGGGACCGGGAGAGCGCGGACGCCTGGCAGCGCGGGTAAATTCGTTTCGCTCAGGGTCCATCGCAGAACGGGCGGCAGCACTGAAGAGGCGAGTGTCGAGGCGGGATTAGCTGTCTGGAGAGCTTGTGTAAGTCCCCGTGATGTTATTTGGCAGCGACGGAGGAAAGGAGTCGGGGCGTGTGGGGGGCGCGGGGTGTGGGGACTACAACTTCCATCATGCGTTTCGCGGTCGGGTCGGGCCGCGTTGCATGCCCGGAGTTGTGACTCTCTCCGAGGTTTCCTTCGAGCGCTGTTCCCCAGTTAGTAGTTACTGGTGCGAGGGCGGAGTCAGGGCCTGTTTATTCCGTATCGGTCCTGATCGTCGGCTGACGAGCAGTGCCGGTGCATCTCCGTGAGGGCAGAGTGGAATGAAGGAAAAACTGCAATGCAGAATGACGGGCGTTGGAAGGGACCTCTGGGCATCAGTCTAGTCCAACACCCTGCTAAAGAAAGCTCACCCAGAGCAGGTGTTCATCTAGACTAGGTTGTACAGGATGTTGTCCAGACGGGTTTAGAATCTCTACAGAGTAGACTCCACAACGTCACTGGGCAGCCTGGTCCAGTGCTCTGTCACCCCTAAAGGAAAGAATTTTTTCCTTATGTCCATATGGAACCGTCTCTGTTCTATTTTGTGTCCATTGCCCCGTGTGCTCTGGCGCCATCGTCTTGGCACACACCATTTAGGTACTAATGAGCACTGGTAGGATTCCCTCTCAGTTTTCTCCAGAATAAACAGCCCCTGGTCTTTCAACCTTTCCTTGTAAAAGAGATGTTCCAATCTTCTAATCGTCCTTGTGGCCCTCTGCTGGACTCTCTCCGGTAGTAATTTCTTGTTTGTCTTGAACTGAGGAGCCCAGAACTGGACACAGGGCTCCAGGTGTGGCCTCTGCCGGGGAGAGTAGAGAGGGAAGGAGAAACTCCCTCAACTTGCTCTCTGCACTTTTTAACCCACCCCAGGATACCACTGGCCTTCTTGATCGCAAGGGCACATTGCTAGTTCATGGTTAAGGTTAACTTGTTTACAATAACACCTGAATTACATCTGTTTAGCAAAGAGAAAGCTAGTGGGGTGTAATGATTTCTGTCTTCTGTGCAACTTCTTTTTCCTCTATAGTGAGTAAGAAAAGAAGCTGTAGGTTTAAACAACAGCAAGGATCATTGTGGTTAGGTGCTAGGCTAAATATTCTGGTAACAGGATAACTGCACTGAACTGCATTAGAAAGATAAAGAATTTTTATTGTCAAAGGCGTTTAAGAACAAACATTCTTAGTGCAGTTACTGCATTGCCACTGCTGCTCTTTCCTGTACAGACACGTTGACTTTTTAAAAAGAGATGTGGAGCATGGAAAGACTTACCTAAAAGGAAAATGGAGATACTTCTTCAGTGGTTGTGCACTTGACTGGCTATGCAAGATTTAGGTTAGCAAATGCTCAAACATTTGGGCTCATTTAGCACTGGATATTTCTGTTATTTTGGTTATTAATGTGTAGTTTGTACTGTATGGGTTATAACTGCTTTTAATTTTTTGTTTCCTCCTGTTTCATTTATTTGCAGATAATGAAACACCACTATGCATCTTCCAGTAAAATACAGGAGACCACTGGTAGGGCATCACCAAAAAAACCGCTTAAGTCACAAAATCAACAAAGACCTTCCAATATAAAAAAGAAAACCGATAGTGATGGAGGAAAACAAGGTCAAAAAAGAAAGGTAATTTTTATTTTGTATCAAATAAATTACAGAACTAACCAAAAGAAAAAGCATTTTGGTCCTGTTTTTACTGACACTTATAGAAAACAGTTCATTATCTAAACATAGTCCTCTTGAGGGAATGTCCAATGTGAACATCTCTTTTGAGACTTACTGCCTTAGCTGTTCCCTGGCTTCCTGAATTTCTAGTTGCATGCTGCTGTGTCTGTGACAACTAGAGGGAAGCATTGTCTGATCACTGGCTGTGCAGATGGCTGTGCAGCTTTGAGGAGCTGCATAACATCTGTTAGAAGACAGTGATGAGGTCAGAATTCGTTCATCTCAGTTGGCATTTACTCAGTTCCGAAAAATGTTCGCAACGTGCCTCAGACAGTCCGAGGCAGCTTTCTGTTGGAGAGCTTATGAACATCGTCATCTCAAGGTGTGAGTGGATAGCCAAACATAGAATCATAGAATGGTAAGGTTGGAAGGGACCTCAAGGATCATCTAGTTCCAACCCCCTGCCATAGACAGGGACACCTCCCACTAGTACAGGTATCTTGTGCATTTCTTATTTTGTAACATCGTTCTTGGAATAGGAGGAATCAAAAAGGGTAAATTGCTTCCCTTAGTCTGTTTGAGACAAATTACTGTTTTGTACTTGAAAAAGCTTTGGGGTTTTTTTGTCAGCATCGATAGACCTCTGTCAAGCACTAATGTTTTCACAGCCTTTTTCCAGAGGGTTGTTAGTAGATCGATGGTCGCACAGCAGAAAATGTTTCCAAATCACCACATTTGTTGTAAATTTTCCCCTTTGGCAGATCACTCAGACAGTCAAAAGGAAAACTACAGAACATGAACACACTTCCCCTGCAGGTAAAATTGTATTCTTTCTCTGGGTTTGTCTTGTGCAAATTCAGTGTTTTGATAAAACACTGAAAGTGAAGTTAGTAACTGCTACGTTGGTCAGACCTCTGAGGTGTCACTGAAATAAGTTTCAAATAATAAGTTTCTTTCTCAACAGTAGCAGTGAGTATTTACAGTACAGTCTTAGCCAGCGTATGTTGTACATGCACATTAATCCCATGCTTTTGTTTGCATGTAGTGTTCTTCTCTTGTACCATGAGCACCCAGAACATTTTAACTTTCTCTTCACAGATCATTGTCTTCTCTGTTAGCCTTCTGTCTTAAGGCTGCTGTGTCCTATATTGAACATACAAATGAAATGAGGCCCTTGCTGCATTGGGTTTCTCACTTGCATATTTTCCTGTCTTTTTTTTTTTTTTTTTTTAATTTTTGTGCTGGGTTTTCTCACTTTTATTACCAGTAATTTGGGGCAAGTATCTGTTTAGAATGAAACTGTTCTAAAAAAGTACCTCTTTGTATTTTGTACTTCTTAAACAACTTGTGACTTGCAAATACTAAGTACCATGTAATGTGGGTAGATGTGATCTGATAGTTTTGTGGTGTGTAAAAAACTTTCACCTTTGTCTGTGATCTGATTGAATTAAGTCACAGAGCTGTCTATCCAGGTGTGACAAATCTTATCTTTTCACTTTTTTTCCTTTGTGTTAACAGGAGAAAAGGGTTCTTCAAAAAAGGTGAAGGTAACCAATGCTAAAATAGGATCTTGGCAGACTTTCTCAGAGAACAGTAGGCAGTTTCTGGCAACTGTAATGGATGCAGCAATACTGTAAGTGCCAAATATCCTGGCGTTTTTTCTTTGTTTTGACAAGAAATAAAGCAGAAATAGTAACATTGCTTGAACTGGAAAAGCTTTGGAGCTTTTTCTAAGCAGTATCTTTGTCTGTATAACTCTATCCGAAGCCTGAAATTTTTAGCTAGAGAAGTTCTGACATTATTCACTTCACTTGATTGTGTCTGACTGTTCACTCTGCTTGCAGGATTTGTGATGAAAATTCTGGGTTTATTTTCTTTCCAGATCTGTTTTGTGCAAACAAAGCAATAGAAAAGGTGATGTCCAGAAGCACCTCAATTTACTTAAAGAAAGGTAAGAAATTAGGATTTTTAAAAAGGAGTTGTTTAGTGCTTAAGGAATTTTTCTGGGAGCGATTACATTTAGGAAGTCTTGAAAGGGAGAGCTGCTACAAAATCAAGGGGGAGAATTGTCTTGATGGTACATTCGACTGAAGTGGATAAGCAAAACTTGTTGAAGGACCCACTTTAACTACTTTCATAGGAGTAACAGAATCTAGGTGATACTCTCAAGAGCTCCTTGAATCTTTGTACCCTTCTTACAGGGTTTAAATGTGTGGTCAGCTATTTATCTTGTTACCATTTTGTGATAGCAACAGGAGCCCTTATAGCTAAATTTTCTTAAATGATACGTCATTTTCTGTTAAAGTTACACTTTAACACTCAAAAGGATACACTCAAAAGCAAGAAGAAGGCTTATAGAGAATGGAAGCGAGGACGGGGGACATGGGACGAATACAAAGATACTGTTCGTGCAGCCAGAGCTGTGGTAAGGAAAGCTAAGGCACAGCTCGAATTGAAATTGGCCAGGGACATTAAAGGGAACAAGAAGAACTTCTACAGGTATATTAGTGAGAAGAGGAGAACTAGGGACAATGTGGGACCCTTACAGAAGGAAAATGGAGAGCTGCTGACAAAGGACATGGACAAGGCTGAGTTGCTCAATGACTTCTTTGCCTCAGTCTTTAACAGCAAGGGCTCCAACCACAATGTCCAAGTTGCAGAGGGTGAAAGTGAGGACTGGGAGCAGGCAAATCTGCCTACTATAGTAGAAGAT
>VWZE01025964.1:476931-524864 GCA_013396675.1 Eubucco bourcierii | reverse complement strand
TGGGCAGCAGGAAAGATGGTTAACTAAGAGTCAACTCCTGAGGATTTTGGCAAGTTCAAGGCAATCCTACACCAGCAGCCGTTCTACAGCATGCAAAAAGACCAAGAAGAATATATCCTTTATTTATTATCTACAGGGGACAGCATTTTCATCAACATTTTAAATTAACATTTTCACCATACCTGATGTTTTTTTCAAACAGTCAAGTGCAACCTAGATGTTTTTTATTCTGTGGAAATGCATCTGACCTTCCTCTTGGGGCTAAAAGTGGAAAACAGTAACTGAAATTTTCTTATCAAACAATTTTAGGGACATTTTATCCTTGCTGTTTGTAAGTTATTACCTTTAGTGTGAAAGGTTATTAAGTAATTAGAACTTGTTAAAAGGAAAATGGGAAAGACGGAAGAACAGAAAGAACAGAACATTACGCTGTTATGAAAGAAAGTCTTAGTGGCCACAAGAAATTAAGTGAACAGATTGCACTCCCCCACAGAATTCACAACAGAATATTTTACCAACAGAAATACAATTTGTGTCTTTGATACCAAGTTACACACTACAGAAAATATCAAGGAAAGCTCCAGCAGTCGATACACAAAGAGCTAACGAACAGAGCCAATCCTTGTATGACAACCTGGAATCACTGTGTTCTGATCTAAAAGCTTATCAAAGTGCCTCCAGAAAGGACTTTGAAGAGTGAGATCAAATTATGTTCGTCTCTTAGGTCTTCATGCAGGTCATTCACACGCTTTTGAACCTGTACAGCCAAATGCAAAAATTAAATACAAGATGCCCATTTATACCTGAGAATTCACACTCATATTGACACAAATCTTTTAAAACACAGATAAACCTTAGATGGACTTCAGCATGGCTTTTCTGCACTGACAAAGTTCCATCACAATGTATTTCATTTTACAGAAACGGAGAAGAAAACCAGCATGAACTTATGGGTAACAAATGCACATAGCCATGAAACAACCGGTATCTGACCGTTTAAACAGTGCCAGGCACCCACCTACTTCCAGCCTAAATAATGACCACTACCAGCCAACACCAGCTAGATACAAAGATTTGTAAAAAAACAAAACCACAGTATGTTTCATCCTCAGCATGTTCACTGGTGTCAGGCCAAAGTTAACAGCACACTTCCTAGGCTTAAATGCATTACTAATCTAAACCTACCACCATGTTTTATCACCACACATTTTCCTCTACTTAGTGAGTTTTCCCAATGGCTCACACATTCACATTATACACCATATCAAAGAACATTGCATTAGGTTGATCTTGTGATGCCAAGGACACGCACAGCCCTTTGCACCTGCCGTGCCTGTAGCAATCAGTCATCTAGACATCACCGAAATATCAACTGACCTTCATGGTATAGTGATTCATCCATTTTGTGAAGGTCATCTTTTGCACTTTGTCTTCCTCATCTGGAGGGCAGAAGGCAAAAGGAAAGGGCTAACTTTTTTTTTTTTTTTTAATGGAGAGCTTCATAAAGTTAGTATTCTAATTAAGTTTAAAAACAGAATAGCCTGAAAAAGCTCTCAACGTCTGACCAAAACAAGAGCACATCAATGTTTTGTCAGCACATCTCAGTGAGTTGTGGAAGTGTTTTGAGCAGAAGCTCCAGGTGAATTCCGCCAGAGACAGAAGTCCCTCTAACGAACCGGTTACCGACCCATGCAGCACATGAGCTCCCCCAGCCGCGCGCTCCAGGCTCCGGTCCGTGCATCTCCAGCAAAACCTCTCTTTGCCTTCCAAACTTCCCCGTTTCCTGCCCTGTCCGGGCAAAAGAGCGCGGCTGCTCCCGGCTGCTCCAGCGGGGGGCGCCAGTGCGGCTCGGCACGCGGCCCAGCGGGCGCCCAGGGCAACAGCCGTTCCCGCCTTTTGCGACGGCACGAGCGCTGGCGAGGGGCGGCCGAGGGGAGCAGGAGGCTGCTGGCTCTCTACAGCTACCTGAAAGGGGGCTGGAGGGAGGTGTGGGCAGGTCTCTTCCCCTAGTAATGAGTGGTAGTACAAGAGAAAATGGATGCAAGCTGCACCAGGGGAGACTGAGATAGAGCATGAAGAAAAAATAATTCACTGAAAGTGCTCCAGAATTGGAACAGGCTGCTGAGGGAAGTGGTGCAGTCACCATCCACTAGAGGGATGTAGCCCATGTGGTGCTTAGGCACATAGTTTAGTGGCAGACTTGGCAGTCCTAGTTTTACAGCTAGACTTTCCTAAACTAGAAGGCCTTTTTGCAATATAAAAGATGCTGTGGTTCTCCCCAGGAGAGCACCGAAGAGGTGTCAACAACAGGTTACCTTTGCTGTAACCCTAGTAGTTAAATCTTATCTTTAGAGAAGCTGTTCGAACTTGCAGACACTGTGATCCATGCAAGTGACAGGAATGTGGAAGGGGCAGGAATGTCCAAGGGCCGCAGCACCTCTTCTGCAAGGACAGGCTGAGAAAGTTGGGGCTGGTTCAGCCTGGAGAAGAGAAGGCTGGGGAGGGACCTTATTGCTGTCTAGACTCCTCTTTTAAAAAGTCTTATTTTGCTCAGGTAAAACTCATTTCTCTTTACTGCTTACTGCCTATTGCCATCAGTTCCTCCTTTGTGACAGTTGTCCAGGTTCAACCACCACTGACGAGTTACACACACACACAAAGGAGCATGAAGGTTGCTACCATTGCTACAAATGCAACTTCTCAAACAGGTCAGGAAAAGCACTACTAGATCCTTCTACCAAGGCTAACAGCTGCTGTCAGAGAAGGACACTGGTGGGGCAAAACTCTGGGCTTCCCTCCCCAGTATGTTTCACAATCAACTGCTACCTCACAGATGGAAATATAGAACAACTGTCATCATCTGACCTGTATTTGTCCAGAAAATGTATCCCACTTAGTTACTGACTGTTCAGATGAAGTCTGCATTGATGTGGCCAGGTTCTTTCAGAAGGGTCTCTCTCCTGCGCACTCCTATCAGGCTAGTCATCAACTTTTACAAAGCTTCCTTTTACATGTCAGATCACACACAGTTATGGAAGCAATTCAAATTTATGCCTATTCTGAGCTCTGCATTATTAATTTAAATAGCACTGAACTATGAACCTCTTTTTAGGTCTTCTCATTTATTCTGGTTGCTTCAATTATTCTGTAAAAAATTTAAGTCTCCCCTTTTCTCTTAATACAATCACATTTCTTACACACTGCAGTGGAGGGTCACATTTACTGTTGGTCTGATTACAGAGATGAATCAGAATAAAAGTTTTGCCCATTAATGATAAAATCCTGTTCTGCGTTTATTGAACTATGGACTAGATGCTCCAAGAGCATCCAAGAGGATGAACTAGAAATTATGTGGTTTTCCTGGAACTGCAGTCAAATAAGATCAAACTCAGATCTCACTGAAACAGCTAACCTTTATGAAGTAAAGCCCTCACTGGCTTCTATGTCATTAGGGTTCAGCTGTCATGACATAAAGACAATCAGTGTTTAGGATCTTTGATAGATTTTTCAAACAGGCTATTTTTACTTCTCTCTCATAAAATACTATTGCAAATTTTACTTGCGAAGTGAGTTTCATGGTGTTGGCAACTACTTAGCTTACCATGAGACAGGAAGGCATGTCAATTTAGCACACTTCATGACCAAAGTAATTTACAATCAGCAGATGTTTGTGTTAAATGAAGATTCACAAAGGAGGCCTGCCATACATCTGAAGGATGGAGTCTTGTGGATCTTGTTTTGGCTAAAGTTGATGAAACAAGGATAAAATAATGTATGCACCCAACTTCAGAACAGATTTTGAACAAAAATTGTTGTCTTATTAACTGCAATTATAAAGTTAATGCCCCTTGGTATGCTCATAAGTGAACTGAGAACATGGTGAACATATATGACTATGTTACTGAACTGTCCATCCAAACCATGCTAAATGTCACCTAGAAAGCAGGGACAGCTAGGACTAGGGTATAAATCCCATGAGAGGAACATCTCTTGGTGTTGCAGGGGCACTAACACCAGCACCAGGAGCCAAGAGGTGCAGCAGCAGATGGGAGGGAAAGACAGATGTGAGAATGGTTGATAGGTTGTGCTCCTTTTCCTTCACCCAAAACTGAGACACTTCTCTTGGTAAGAATCACACCTTCAACGTATGGCTGCATTTCTATCCTACACTGAAGCTACTGAAAAGGTCTGTGCCTCTGTCAGATGTTACCCAGGAATTGCTAACTTGCTTGATTATTTGCAGTCAGTGGTGTTTACCATTGTCTGTCCCAAATCCTTTGTTTCTGTCACTTTAAAGAATTTTATGGTTTTATCTTTCTGAACCTGTGTCAGTGCAAGTCCTCACTGAGGCACTGGAAAAAGAGAGGCAAAGATTAATTTTGCCAAATAGTTCCTTCCAGTAAGAGTCCTCTGGGACTCTGAGACAGCCAGATCTTACCCATAATATGACACATGGGTATACATTTAGCTAGAAAAATGCAAATGCTTTATGAAAAAATGTCCTAGCAGGCAGAATGAACAAAATTCAGTGACAGACTTCAACATGCCAAAGAATAGTAAGTGCTTGATTCTAAAAAAACTGCAGGAAAACACATACTAAAAGTGACAAAATCCCAAAATAAACTGGGAAACTTCAGCCTTCTATTTTGCCTTACATTCTGTTATCCCTCCACTGGGCTTCAAGTTGTCTTGGCTGCAGCAGCTGCAAACAGAATCCAAAGGTAATGCCCTTTCAGCTGTCTTTTACCTAATGCACATTTGTTCATCCATCTCCAGTGACCCACTTCAGCATCTCCCAGTCTCACAAGTGAAGCAAGGACAACAATGCAGATTCATTCCTGGAGAGAAGGTGAAATGGTGTGATTTGGAATGGTACTTCTCTTTGGAACTGTGCAATTCTTTGTACCTAGATACCTGGATAATTTATTTGATTTATATGTGCAGACCACAACATGTGAAATGAATTGCTTTGGTACATCAGCGGTATACATATGATGAAATTAGAAGGCTTGCAAAATAACGTTAAGTCTTTAGTCAGAAGTAAAGTGCTCTGCTTGCTCTGCCTTTGGCTATTGTAAAAGAAGACCTAGCAGAACTCCGTGAATCAACAATGAGGAGAAGAGTTGTCTGGAGTCTGGGGAGCTCAAGCTGCCCACATGGCTTGGATGCACTTGCCTCACTGCCCCAAAAATCTCATGCTCCTGCTGACAAACTCTGTACGCTCTTCAAGAAAGTACTTTGAATATATGTAGTAAAACAGCTGTACCTGGGTGCATCAGTTCACACTCTAGGCGAAAGACAGATTTTTCAGCTTATGAAGATCTGGGCTGCTGTGGCTAAACTATTCCCAGTTTCCAAACTAGTTGGTTCCCAAGTGCATCAGATCACGTATGGCAACGTGAATGTCTTTACTGAATATCAGCATTTCTAATCCAGACTGATATAGATTGACACCAAGAGATATTTGCTGAAGCAGAAAGTCAGAAGACACCACACAGTGTTGTTTTTTGTTCCCATCATAGTTTTCTAGACAAAAACTAATGTGCACACACGAAACCACACCAAGCAGTACAGAAATAATGTGTGTCCTGAAAACCCTACTAAGTGTGCTAACCGCACATGCATCTGGCTCAGAAAGAATCATATCATCACATTCTCACTTGGAGTATGATGATCACATGCACTCATCACATTCTCACTTGGACGTTTTTTCTGCTATTACTTCCTACCTATGCTTGAAGCAGTCAAGGAAGAATTCAGCTGACCTGGCCTTTGCTGGATAAAGAACTATCTTTCTGGCATGACTTACAGAAATGCACACTATGGATTCCCACACCAGCATGGAAGAAATACTGTTCTTTGATTGTGTGCATGCACCTTAAACCCAGGAGGAACCCCAAGGGACCATTTTGCATTCATAGGATCTCTTTCAGCCAGTGCTTTGCAGTGTTAGTGTAGCTACATAGTTATCTCACATGTAATCAGAAATCAGACATGAAATGCTCTCTAAAAGCTCACATTTTCTTTAAAGCTGGTCATTCCACATGAAATTACTGTCTTTCCTATGCACCAAACATTGTCTGCCTTAAACCTCAGCTTAAAACAAAATTTGTTTGCCTTTCTGATCACTATGCCTGTCTTCTATACTTACTGTCTCATTTTGCCTCCAGCTCTTTTTAAATTGTCAGAATTCATAACATCCACTAAATTCAGAAGACAGCAGACACAATTTTAAATTTGATACAAGTATGTTCTGTCTTTGCTTTCCTTTATCTGTTATTATCATGCTCCAAATTTCACCATTTTAGATTAACCTTTTGAAGACTAAAAAAGTTGCCAATATCACCGAGTAGCTGCTTAAATAAGACCCACAAAACTCCTACAATAGCAGTACTTCCACTTAGCATTTCACTGGCAAGACTTGTAACAGATGGTTTAAAAACCTCATGTAGCTGAAGAAGGAAATACAAAACAGCACATCACCTGAACAGACCAGCTGTTAAATTTTATAGCCCTTCTCTCAGACAAAGCCCTTGGTCAAGTCAGTGCCACACTGTGGTTTCACATTTTCATGCATAGCTGGTTTTGCTGCTTTATGCTTTGAAGAGGAGGACTTTACACCTGTCAGGCTGTGTGGAGCCATGTGTTCAGATGTATAAAGTGCCTGCATCAAGTAATTTATAAATTTTTGAAGTTTGTTCTTGTTAAAAGTGTAATCTGCCAATTTTTGACCTTGAACTGGAAAACAAAATTGGTCATAGGCATAACTATTGCAGTTCTCTGGAAACTTTATATAGAATTACCTCTGAAATATCTTTTAAGTTTTCTTTTCTTAAATCACCATTTCAAAAGCAATCAATGCTAGACTTGCATACCATGCAACATTTGGAACTATATACATAGGTTGATTTTTCAGTCTGAGGCAAGTGTGAGGCACACTAAGAACCCCATTCATCCCAGCAAACATTTCACCAAGCAATTGTCATAACTCACTAGTGGAGACAGGACATGTTCAGACACATGTAAATCCTCCTGCTTGCACTCCATGCAGGCTGGATTTAGTCCAGTTCTGGCATGGGTTCTGTACATCCTCTGGAGCATGGCACCATGCCTGAACTAATACTTCTGACTCCAAGCAGACATACCCTAAGAACTGTGACATCTGGTCCTCAGCTTTGAAAGTGACTTCTGCACACAGCAGCAGTACAGCCTAATGATTTCAACTTTCCTAGTGGGGAATTTTGAGTTACCTCTATTAAAGAAGGTCAAATTTTCTGTATTACAAAGTTCAGTCAAAACATCATGCCCTGATAATTCCTAATAGATTTCTTTGCGTTTTAGGACCCCATGACAACGCACGAGAATGACTTCCACTGATTGGCATGACTCAGTGAATAAGAATGTTTATGTAAACTGTGGATGCAGAAGCCAGCACTATTCTTTTGGTTCCATCTTTCTATGTCTCATGTACAGCTGCTATGCCTCAGATTTCTTAGTCATGCCCTGTTATCACTAGAGTGTAAGAGATCATCTTTACTAAGTACCTTTCTCTAGAGGTATTTCTACTTAACTGCTGGCCAGTGTCTGGAACAAGGGTGGAAAAAAGACCACTCTCCATTTACTTTTAATAGTTTAAACAGACCACTGGTACTTTCCTTAGATTATGTCCAAAACATGACCGTTCCAATTTGGCAGCCAAAACTTTAAGCTGGTGGTTATACCTGGATATCAGTATTTTATTTGTGTCCACATTCTGCCCTTAGTCACAGATGTGCAAAGCCACTGAAATCGAAGCCAGTTTGAGTTTAGCAGCACAATGAATTAAATCTAGGGTTGCTCATGGAAACAGCCTTCTGCACAAAAGGTACTTATCAGTGAGATCAGTCAACTGAATAAAACTATTTCTGCTGATATTATATTTATCATACTATATACTTTATCATACTTTTATATTTATCATACTATAACAATAAACTTTGTACTGTATAAAGTTTTCATTTTTATGCCTCAAATTGTCTTTTAACTGACCTGTTTTTCGGTCTGGTGCTCCTCATCTTCCACAAAGTTACTGGTGAGCAGGAGTTACTATGCATAGCTGCATATGAATCTGCTAATGGATTGTTAGATGCTTTCCAAACAGCATGTGAATCAGACTGCATGTAGATTATGCCACTCAGCTGTCCCTTCAGCTGTCCCTACCAGTTTTTCAAAGTAGGTGACTGCCTGTGGCAACACTAAAATCAAATATAGAGTGAAGGGGTAAAACATTAACTGAGGCTTTCAGACTTCAATTACATAAGCATGTGTATTTTTGCAGTAAGATTTCTGTCATAATGCAAAAGAGTGATAGCAGTCAACAAAGGCATATTAATGTCCTTTTCTCGTATTCTTTCATACATTTTATTGCAATTCTGCTGTCCCCACCCACGAAGATCTGGCCTCTTGTTTGTAGAATAGGGTAGTGCTGTGCAAGACTAAGAGGAACCATGAGTTTATACCCATCACGCCACTAAGCTAGCTATTTCTCCTTTTTTCTATCTCAAAATCTCTATAGTCTGTAAAGCTACTGAATAATAACTCAGTAATGTTTGGTCTGATTTTTTTTTTTTTTCTTCAAAGAAGTTACATAGCCTGCATAGAGTGATATTAAAATAACCTTTTCTTCAAACAGTATTTCTTTTCCAATACAAACTTTGAGTCCATTAAGAAGAATTATACAGATTTAAAAAAGATGCAAGAGGTAAAGAAAGATACAGAATGATTTAAAATAATATTCAAATCAAGATAAATAACATAGGGAACAGAATCAGGTGGGCAATGAAACTGATGAGCACTTGCAAAAGCATGACAGTAAAAGAGAAAAGATACTTAGCTGTCTAGGGGATAGCTTGATGTAGCTGGTAAAGGGAAGGAGAACATCCTCTTTAAACCTAATTAATTCATTAGTGTTTGAAATTTTGGATTCCTCTTGGCTGCCCCAGAGTAAGGGATGGAAAGTAAGAGTGGCTTCAAATATAATCACAAAATGATGGATTCATTTATAAAAGAACAAAATGGTTCAATTCTGGGAAAGAACTACTTGCACCTAGAACTAACTCAGATAATAATTAGGAATTACTGAAGTAATCAGAAATTAAATAATTCCAGAACAAATGTAATTTCAGATCAAGAAAGGCTGCTAATAAATAGGTTAGTTGGACTGGTTGGTCCAGCATGCAAAAAGGTTCTCTTGGGAACAACTGACAGAATTTAGATTTTTTTTCCCAGTTCTGACTCTATGATTGCATGGCTTCTGTATATGACAGTTTTAACTAAGTGCTGCTGGAAATTAAATTTTGCCATGTATCAAAGACTTTGATGCTATTGGTCGGCCTCAATGGTGTCAGATGCTTGAGCACCCAGAATTGCCATCCAAATGGCCTCTCATAAATCAAGCTTTTCATGACCTTCAGGCTTTCCTTTTCATCACATACTTCCCCTGAGTTTACCTTTGACTGCCTTAGGCAGCAGTTTTCTCTCATGGTTCTCTGTCAGCTTCCTCTTGAGACTTTTTTATTTTGGCACACAGGTCTACCTTGGATAGTTGAAATAAAGGCTCTTCATCACCATTGCTACTTCCACAATACAGAAAGTTGTTTTCTGAATATGAAGCTTTCTCGAAAAATAACTTAAAACCATGCTATCTAAACAACAACGTAAAATCAGAGCATTAAAACTAACATTAAAATAGCTGGCTAAATCTAAATATTCTCTTTGAACACAGACTCATTGCATTTTAATTAGAGCTGTTACTGAACATTGCTACTTAAAGTAAAAATTAAATGTCAGTGTAATACATAACTGTTAGGTACTTCTTTCTCTATTCTCCAAGCACTCGTTTGGAAAGGTAGTGTCTTTTAGAACTATTCACGTCACTAAAAGAGAAGTATTAAATCTCCCTAAACAAATACATTTCAGTTTGCTTTTGCTTAATACATTAAAACTGCTGAGGATGAGATGTTTACCTGTTTGATGATTGAAGAGCTTTCAAGCTGACTCAGGATGTTGGCAGGAGCAGATGCCTGCAATGATTTCTCCCTTTTTATATGCCTCATCATCTTCTCCTGTAAATGATCATTTGCATTCCTACAGAGCTTTTTATTACAGTACCTCACAATATACCTTAAATTTTTATTCAGTGAGCACTTGACACTCTTGGTTGGTAATTCTGAAAAATGTGTTAGCATTTTTTCCTTAAGATTTATGTTTTCTTTTTATATTTTGCCACTGCAGACCTCAGCACGACACAAAGCTCAGCAAACTTGGTCCATTCCCTTTCTCATGCAGTGGCCAGATTTCTATCTTATGGGAGAAAATCTAAGGGAGCTGCAGAGCATCCAAGTCTTCAATAAGACTTTTTACTAGCAAAGGACAAAATCAATAGACCTAAGTAATTACTCTGACAGGTTACTGCGCTGAGGTACCTTGTGAAGACTTTCTGTATTTTTACTTTTACTGTACATGTTTTGTGGATCACATTGTGAAGAATCAACTCAACTTCATTCCACTATAGCTGTACAAGTATCAGCTATGTAAAGACAGAAACTCACCCGTTCTTTATCCAGGTCACTGTCCTCGCTTTCTGAGAATATAACTTCTATCCTCTTAATCTTTTCCAAGGACCTCTATTTTTGTAATTTCAGCTGCTTTTAACATTCTTAGCATGATTTCCACCAGCTTCTGGTGGGCATCTGAAATGATGGGATTAAAAAGGCCAAAGCACAGAATTAGGTAGCAATGCCTTACAACTAGATGAAAATTTTGTATCAGACAAATGCTCTGGAACTGCACTCACCACTTATGCACACTACTTTCACCAGATGCTTTTCTGTCTTCCTTTTTCTCACAGGCCAGTTAATAGCACATGCTCATTTGGTTTCTGAAGACTTTCTAGTTCATTGTTATCAGTGGGAAGGTCTCATATCCATAAACTCTCTGCAATTTGCATTGGATTATCATTTACAAATTCAAATAGTGTGAATTTGTTCATTGTTAAGTGGTTTTCTTCTCAGACACAACCTGCAGGATGTCACAGGAAAAACAGTTGTCACTGTGTCATACCACAGGAATGGTACAAGAATACTTTTAAAAGCCCCAAACAACCCTCCTATTTCTGGATATTGGTAATTACCTTGTATGAAAATATATTGAAAAAAGGATCATAGAATCATAGATTGGTCCAGGCTGGAAGGTACCTCTAGAGTTCATCTACTCTGTCCCCTCTGCAGTCACCAGGAACATCCCCACCATACCAGGTCACCCAGGGCCCTGTCAAGCCTCACCTTGAATGTCTCTGGGGAAGGGGCCTCAACCACCTCCCTAGGCAACCTGTCTGAGTGTTCTGTCACCCTGAAAAACATCCAAGCATCATCTTATAGCTCCCTGAAAGATGGCAGAAGGTTGGCTCAACAGGTGTACATCAGACAGCTTCTCCCAAACCTATGCACAGAAAACAGCCTTCCCTCACAGAGCCCTTGCTTCTATATTACTACCATGCCGTATCTAAGCCCTTATTTGGGTCTCTATTACTACTACATTTGCCCCAACAAAAGGTTTTAGTCCAGCTTCTGACTAAAAGATACAGGTGTCATAAAAGCTCCCCTCAGAAGGAAGGAAAGTGCTTAGCTATACACGCTGTTAAAGGATGTATGAGTTCCAGGGCTGTATTAATCAGCAAAAGGGCAGCAATATGTACAAGTGCGGTCACAGAAAACAAACCCAGAACAACCCACGACAACTGACTGGGTGAGGGATAACATGTTTTGGCAGTGGTAAACTTGATGTATAAAAGAGATGACAGGCTGTGGAATGGAAGAGAGCTGGACTGCTTCATGAAGAATAATAGCAGCAAGGGGAACCTGAATCCAAAGCTAAATTGTTTGGTTATATAAAACAATGTTTTTAAAGCAAAGGACTATTTCTGAGCTTTTAAAATCACTAAAGCTCTATACTGGTACAAGGGAGCAAGTTGTACTAAGTGCTTTATTTTTCTAATTAAGCTGATATGGCTTACATCAAAGTGTGAAATGTAATATACATTATTAAATTCTACTGGAAATGTAAACACTTCATTTAAGGGTTTCCATTATATTCAGAGAAGGTATTTTCTACTTTAAACTTCTTAGATAACACAAATAAATAGAAAGTCAGATGTTGTCAAACCTTGATCTTTCCAACAAACATGTGGTATAGCCTGTCAGTTCGGAGAGGTGAAGTACTTTTACAGGCCTGAAAACTCATGAATTCCCAGATGTGACAGTGTGGTTTACTTGGCCTCAATCAGTCCAAAGCATATCTAGTGCCTCCTGCAGAGGTTGTCAAAAAGGTAACTTGGAGCTAGCAATGTAGCATCGTGTGGGACCGTTCTGTCAAAATGAGAAACTCTGGCTTCAAGTGCTTTAAGGAGCAACATCACTTTGTTGGCAGAAACCCAGCTCACCTCTATTCACTATGTTGGTGCTGTGCCTCAACAGAGTTGCCTTTTTACAGAAGGGTGAACTTCTGAGTTTGTGAAAGACAGCTGTGCTCTTGTCAATGTGTCTCCTGAAACGATGAGGCAACTGAAGTTAGAAATCTTACTAAAAAGTACTAAGCCATGCTTTTATGCAGAATGTGTTGAGATAGCAGTTGGATCGTTAAATACCACCCCAATGAAGACAGAGGAGACTGTGTTTGCAAGACATTTATTTTTATAAACATTTCAACAAACATTCATTTTCTTTAAAGAGAGGTGGAAAGAGCAAGAAATATCCATCCCATGTAAATTCTGGAGAGGAAGCAGCCTGTATGTCTAGCATGAATCATTCTGCCTTTCTGCCACCACTCTGTGGCAAGTGGATCTTCATATCATTAACAGGGATCACTGATATTAATAATCATGTAGACAAATCAGAACCCATAGAAAGAAAAGGTTCAGCACTGATCATTACTAGCCATAGGTGAGGTCCAAAATGGAGTGGCATATTTATTCAAACAAGTGTACCAGATTTAAGACCACTGGTGTATGCAATCACACTGGGCATCCCTATTCTTTCTTTTTCAAAGTGCTTTTGAGTATATAATATAATTTGTAATTCAGCATAATGAATGGAAATCACAGATTGGGATTGTGTTACTTAGACTCTGGCATTTTACAATGAAACTTGTCAGGACATTAAATACAATGTTGGCGTAAAATTCTTGGGCTGCACAGAAGTCTCAAAATTACTAGTTCTCTGTAGCAAGTGTACATTAGAAAACATGACCATATTTAAATATGTTATATGTCCTGTTGTGGGTTGTAATCTTATTCCCCTAATATCAGTGTAAGATTTGCTAATGGTTTCTGTGGAATCAGACACTGTCAGAAGAATGCAGAAGTGTTACTATGGCTCAAAAGATTTACAATGGGCTATTAGTCACTTCACGGGAAAATATGACTACAAAGCACAAATCTGCTGCTCTCAGTTGAGAAATAGAGAGTATGGATTTTCTGGAATCATCAGCATCGCCGTGTTCCAAATTCAAATGGAAATTGGGGGCAACATCTATCAGAGTATTACTTCAGCTTTCAAGACCATGAGGCTCAGAAATGATCCCACTTATCTTCCACAGGAAAAATAAAACCATTGTATTTTTTATTACTGATATCATGCAGCTCACTTCCTGGCTGTTGACCAACACCCTGGTGTGACTAGCTATGAACTAATCTCAGGTACTTTCCTAAGAAGTGTTGTTCACAGTAAAGAAACATCTTCTGACCTTAGTTATGCAGATTGTCTTGTTGACATCAATGCCTCAGCAGCATTTACAATCCACAGGATTCAATACAGAATTTGTCCCACATACTAAAATCCATTTGAGCGGCCCACGGAATTTATGAAGCCATTACTATTTTTCACAGTAGTGCCCGCCATTCTGAGTTTTAGCAGCCCAGAAGTTCTGCAAAATACCATTTGTACCTAAATGTGCCAAAACCCTGTTTAGGACTCTAATTTAAATCAAAAGTCTGAAGTTTACTGGAAAAGCTCTTATTTTTCCATTAAACTATTAGTTTTATTTGTAATACTGTATGACAGGAAAGGGTGAATAATGAATTTATTAGCAGGTATGTTTGGCACATCTAGAAGTAATAAACCTCTGTTCTAATGAATATTTCCATCAACAAAAAGTGAAGCGTGGTGTTCATTTTAATAAATTTCAAGATTGCAATCAGGCACTATTCTTGGGCTTTCAGGACAGGATTCAGTTCTAGATTAAGGTGTTTATATTTAGGTATCAGTAGAGCACCAGCTACTAAGTTATCACTGTAATCACTGGGGTTCTGGGAAATAATTTGTCATCTTAAATGCAGGTGTCTATCACCAGCGTTCTATGACATTCTGCTTGGCCTTCAGCTGCCACTTTGTAAGTGCAAATCTCCCACAAGTCTTTTATCACAACTACCATCTATTTGGAGATGTCTCAGCCTCAAGAAGTTCCAACAGTTGTTAAGTCAGACCTCTACGGAACACAAAGCTCCATGGAGAGCAATTCAGGTTATTTCAAATGCCCCAGGGCTCAATTCAGTTGCCTAAAAATCATAGAATCATAGAATCATAGAATGGTAAGGTTGGAAGGGACCTCAAGGATCATCTAGTTCCAACCCCCTGCCATAGGCAGGGACACCTCCCACTAGTACAGGTTACTCAAGGCCTCATNCCTTCAGATACTGGAAGGCTACTATCAGGTCCCCTCGAAGCCTTCTCTTCTCCAGGCTGAAGAGCCCCAACTCTCTCAGCCTGTCCTCATAGGAGAGCTGCTCCAGCCCTCTGATCATCTTTGTGGCCCTCCTCTGGACCCGCTCCAACACTTCCATGTCCTTCCTGTGCTGAGGGTTCCAGAACTGCACACAGTACTCCAGGTGGGTGCAGTATTAGATACCATAACTTAGCACTCCTGGCCTCCAACTCCCTCTTCTGATGAGCACTTACCTCACATGGGGCCTAGACCCTCTTCCAGGCTCACAAGGGTGGTTACTAACTCAGGAACCTCAAATGGTACAAAGCACACACATTTAGGGAAGCACACTGTGCTCACTGACTCAGCTGAGTTTAAATGGAATTACAGAATCATTCTGGTTGGAAGAGACCTTTGAGATCATCAAGTTCAGCCATTAATCTAGGACTGCCAGATCACCACTGAACTATGTCACTCACTGCCACATCTATACATATATTTTAAATACCTCCAGGGATGGCATCTCCACCACTTTTTTCAGGAGCCTCTTCTAAAGGTTTGCAACCATTTTAGTAAAGAATTTTTTCCTGATACCCAACCTAAACTTCCCCTGGCACAACCTAAGATGGTTTCCTCTTGTCCTATTGGTACCTCACTTGCCTACAAACCACATATATTTCTTGATATGTATTTTAATCCTACACATAGTGGAAGATGCCCAGAAAGACAAGATGACAAACAACAAGGCACAGGAAGTTATCTTAATTCAACATCACAGATTGGTATCTTTATTAAATAGCTATTTTACAGCTGACAGATGGAAAACTAATACTCACTTAGATTTGCTTGTTGCAAATGCCATGCTCAACGAAATGTATTAATATACAGACCAACAAATACCAGTTTATTTATTGAATTGGATGACAAACCTAAGCTATAGGAATTTGAACTGTCCCATGAAAGTTAATGTATCCAAACTCTTAGAAGCACTAAGCAGCCTGGGAGGAGAAACAAGTCAGCATAGTTCTGCAGAGTCCAACACTTGACTGTACTCATTCTGACTTGGCTTGGGTAATTCAACACAACACATCTTAAGAACTCCCAAATTAGAAAGGTTAAATAGCAGTGATGTATTCATTTATTTTGTCTAAAGATGTTTGTGGGAAGGCAGCATGCCTAGGGAAGGTCTAACCACATCCAAACCTGTGCTGAAGTGCAAAAAATGTGCACTTGCTCTATGTTAACAGCCCAAGCAGTCAAATACCCTTTCTCTAGAAAGCTGAAAAAATACCAGATATGTTTTCCATATGCAACTAATGTACTTTCAAATGGAACTTGTTCAAGCAAACTCACTAATAACCTGATGCAAGAGTTTGTAGGAGGCATCTTACTCTTTTTATAAGGTGGCATAAGCTCTCATCACTTTCAATGAGCTGTGCTGCCTCAAAGCATTGCTATTGGTGACATTCTCACTTCATTTCTAAGACCACAGAAGTAAAATCAGCAGTTATGGAATTCCAGGTTTGAGCTCTGGTCAGTATTTAATAATTAGCAGTATCTTAATATCTCTACTGTGTGTCTTTGCTGTCATAGATGAGTGCTGTCAGAAATTGTACCTGGTTAATACTCCCAAGTGTCTGCTCTTTTACTCCAAAACTCTTCCTCAATAGCTTTGTTTTTGCAGCACGTTGGTGGGAGGGAATGAACTTGATGATCTCCAGTTAAAAAAATAGTATCTAGATTACTGGCTGAAACTTTGAAGTTTGAGCCAGAAACGTACATGTTGTCTTCTTACTTCAGGGAATATTGCCGCAATTAAGAGTAATTCTGCATGCACTAAAGAGAATTGACAGAAAAGTCTCTTTCCTGGAGAGGTAACAACATAAAAAACTTATTAGAACAATCTTTTCCACTCCTATAAAACTCAACGCCTTCTAAATAGATATAGTTCAGCCTAACTTTACAAAATAAGACCTCAATGACCACTGCTGGTCATTGGTTTGAAACAGTCCTTAAACAACCTCCAATTACATACATAAAATACTAATGAAGTGCAATTCCCTCTGGCATGCAAAGCCACATTCAGATTGACAGCTGCTACATTAAACACTGCCAAAAATGAATATAGAGCAAATTTAAAGCAAGGACAAAGGGACATACTAGTGCTGGAGTATTTAATAAATAAATAAATATTTTAAAATGTCACAGGAGCTTTAGCAGTGTATTTCCATATAGCCTCAAGATCAGCCTGTCTGCGAAGTCAATTAATGCCCACAGAATTCCTGACAGCATTTTTCCAGCAACACCCTAAGCTATGAGTACACAACTGCATGGCTCATACTCCAAGCTGATTTATATTCAAGCTAATAAACAGAGGGAAACAGAACATGCAAGTTGTGTGAGTTGATGAAGCTGTAAAATAAGGACAGTTACCTCTGCATATATAAAGCAGGCAGGAATTTGGTTTTACATGATCACCTAAGATACCTGCACAGAGCAACTTTTTTTTTTTTCTTTTTTTTTTTTTTTTACAACATGTGATACCTCTATCAAGCTGAAAATTGTAATTCTGTGAGCTGAGGAATGCATTTTATGAGGTTTAATCATCTACCAGAGCTCCCACATTCTCATACCTCATGCTTCAACTGCTAGTAAACACGCTGAGGACAGCATGTAACTCATGAAGTAGAATATGGAGGGGAAAAGTCAGTTCTTTCATTGAATGAAGCTGATAATACTCAGATACTATGAAATTTTCTGTTATCTCTTTTGTTTTTTACTGTATTTACTGGATTGATTAGGAAAAAAAACCCAAATATTTTGTTTAGAAGTCTTAGATGATTAGAGAACCCTTCTAATTAGTTAAGTAGTCATTTAAGCAGAGTATTCTACTTAATTATAATTAAGTAGTAGAAACACAATCCTTAAAGCATACCTACATATCAGTGACAGGAAACAATTGCACCCTTTCACTCAGGAACTCTCCTCAAATCACATAGAATCATAGAATCATAGAATGGTAAGGTTGGAAGGGACCTCAAGGATCATCTAGTTCCAACCCCCTGCCATAGGCAGGGACACCTCCCACTAGTACAGGTTACTCAAGGCCTCATCCAATCTGGCCTTGAACACATCCAGGGAGGGAGCATCCACAACCTCCCTGGGCAACCTGTTCCAGTGCCTCACCACCCTTACTGTAAAGAACTTCCTCCTAACATCTAGTCTAAATCTCCCCTCTGCCAGTTTAAGCCCATTGCCCCTTGTCCTGTCATTGCAGGACCTTGTAAATAATCCTTCCCCAGCCTTCCTGTAGGCCCCCTTCAGATACTGGAAGGCTACTATCAGGTCCCCTCGAAGCCTTCTCTTCTCCAGGCTGAAGAGCCCCAACTCCCTCAGCCTGTCCTCACAGGAGAGCTGCTCCAGCCCTCATACATCATGTATCATTTCCTATTCTCACATCCACATTACCAGATCTAACATGTGACCTTTTTCTTTCAGCTCACTCGTAAAAGAAGGCTTATAATTGCAAAACTAAATTGACAAAGCTATAGGAGCAGAGAGGTGCCTTCACAGATCTATGGAACGCCCTTGAATCTCACAACTCACATTGGGGGAAGGATGGTAGCTCTCTCCAGACATGGTTTCTCCACTCAAAATACTATCATATTTTATTTCTGCACTTTTTCTCTTCTTCCAGCCTAACCCATAGTACTCAACTAGGATTTTTAGTTTCTTTTAAAGTGTGTTGCTGAACCCCATGTAAATGATCAAGGAATATCCACTAATCCACAGACTGTACCGTAATCCTTTAAACATGGCAAGGGTAACAGAAGGAAGTATTTCTGTCTTCAGCCTTGCTGGGCAAGACTGCTAAATCAAGAGGTTATCGTAAAAGACTGACTGAGGGAGTATTTTAGGTCAATACTGCCCTGTCTCCCTGCAGGAGGGCTGCTGCTGCTACAACACATTCCCTGCTCAACTTTGTCATTAAACTGCAGAGGTTTGACATTATTTCTGTGCTGTTCCCCTCACTCAGCTTGGGAAAACTGGTACAACAGCTGCAGTCAAGAGTGACCGCAACCAGAGAAACAACCTCCTGTTCTCTCCTGTCCCTTTCCACTGCAAGTATTTATATCCTGCTGAAAATTTCAGCTATGCTCATTGCTTTGTTGTTGCTGTTTCCCTGTGATCCCCATCAAAATAAGCATTTGTAGAATGCCACTAAGTGTGGCCACACCATGCCCGCTCTGAAACGGCTGCAGTACCCTATATTTATTTCAGAGTTGATGTCTGTCTTCCTAGATTATAAAACCCTTTTGGACTTAATCCAGCTTCTCAACAGCTTAGATCCATTTTCTGACCTCCCCTGCCATTCTACACAGTCTCAAGACTTCATTACCTTCTTTACATCCTCCTCAGAAATAGCTTCACCTCTGGAGCTCTCCTTCTGAGGTCAGATCTCAGCAGAGGGGTTCTTGTTTTGACTTTCTCTCTTAATTCCTTTTCTGTTTATCATCCTTAAGATTTATATGAAGTTCCTTGAAAGACATGAACTTCCCTGTAAAGAAGCTTAAATTAAAAAGGTTATACATATAAAACTTTAAAAAATGTCTTTTTAGTACTATTTGCAGTGGAAGTCTACCCAGTTTGCTTATTCTTCATACTAACTCCAGCCACATGCACTTTGTTCATCATGGAAGTATTATTTAACCACATTACCAACCCCCCAGTATTTAGCAAACACAAAGCTGCAATTAATAGCAGGAAAGCCAGAGCAGCAATTTGGTATACATGTGAGGTAATGGACTCAGAACCCTGGAGCAGCAGCTCTCTGAAAAAGTCACACGTCAGTATTTCTTGTACTAAACTGCACTCTACTTTGCGTTAGAAAAAAAGAACAAGCAGTTGCCATGAAATTTATTGTATCCTTTTGGCAAAGTATTATTCTCAAGACAGCAGTGAGCTCTAAGTCATAGAAGGGGAAAGCTATAAACTTTAAACAAAGAGGCTAACATCAGAGGTTGGTCTGGCAAATGTTTTCTGTGCACAGTTATCTGAGAACCACATAAGAAAACGTGTCCTCTCTCAGTTCTCTGCAATCTGCTGTGCAGTCACCTCTCTGCTGCATTTCCCCTGCCATCCCATTCTTAAACAACAAATCAGTACAATCAGTCAAAGGTGTAAAAAGGTTTCCTATTCCTGCAATACACTGTGGTGAGGCACCACAGCAGGCAGGGTACACAAACCGTTTGAATATTCTACAGGTAATCTGCACTAAAACCATTTTACTGCAGTGTACTGTGGCATTAGGAAAGATTTCAGTGTTGCACCACGTGATGCAACACAACCTTAGAGCATTTGTCAGTTCCTAGGCAGTGAGCGAAAGCTTTAAATCAAAGGCTGCAATGTAGCAACCTACCATTTTACAAATACGACAGCCTATTTTTGCTCACTCTGCTGGTGTATGGTATGAAATCAAACAAAATCCCCAGAATAAACTCTTTTCTAAATCACAACTTTTTTTTTTTTTTTTTTTTTTTTTTTTTTTAACACTTACAGTCACCCCCAAACTGGTAGGAAGAGAACTTATCAAGGAAAATGGATTTCCTTGACACTTAAGGACACAGTAAAATATTTTGATGTAATTAGCTCAGTGATAAATCACAGAATTTTGGAGATTATTTTTCCTGTTTGTATTTGAGCCACCACTGATATGCTTCCTTCTCTATCCTTCCCGCTTGCATATTTTGTAATTTAAATTTGCACGGGTTTTTTGTATATTTTTGTGACAGCCATAGAAAGCAGTAACATTTCAGTGTTTCCACAGAGATTGTCATTATTTCTAAAAAGTCTTGAGAGCGTTCCTCAGATTTATGTGCTCGCAGCAAGGGTGCAGGGAAACAGCATGACTTTTGTATCAAATTAACTTTTTTCTCCCAGTAAAACAGGCAAACACAATATTGCTAAATAGTACCTGACTGTATTTTCAGTACCTGATTTTTTTTTGCTTAGTAGTATGAGGGAGTTTAGAACTTCATTTTCAAAGATCTCTGCAATCTTTGGAAGTACTGAGCGTCATCAGAGTAACAGCTACAGAGGCAGTAGCAGTGACAGAAGCAAAGCCTTGTATGCTCTGAAGCGCATGATGGAATCAGACTCTTCGCACTGGTGTCCCATGTCGGGCCTACGGGCAATGAACACAATCTGGTACACAGGAGGTTCCATGTAAACATAAAGAAAAAAAATCTTCACTTTGAAGATGTCAAGAGCACTGGAACAGGCTGCCCTGAGAGGATGTGGGGGTCTCCTTCTCTATACGTTTTCAAAACCCATCTGGACGTCCTCCTGGTTGACTTACTTCTGATCCTGCTCTGGGTGATCCAGCAGAGGGGATGGACTAGATGATTTCCAGAGGTTCCTTCCAACCCTTACCATTTTGTGATTCTGTGATTAACCACCTGCACTTGCCAGGATTTCTGTGCCCTCTGCAGCGCATCAGCTCCGGCAAGGCGGCAAAGGCGAAGCGCCGGAGTTGACACAAGCTACAGCGTGTGGCAGGTCAGTGCAGGACGAGAGGACAACCACTATGGCTGCTGCAAGCCCCTGCACCAGCCAATTTCTCGGCTGCTTTCATGTAGCAAACGCCTTGGCGAGGGCGCAAATGGCACCGTCCAGCTGCATGAGCAGCGCGCTCCGTGTGCACCTTAATGCACAACCTCCGTGTTCTGCTGGATCCCGGGTCCGCGCCCGCTCCTTCCCGCAGCCAGCTGTCCCCAGTGCCAGTAACATGGGTCGGCACGACACGAGGACCCTAATGCCCTCCTCAAGACGCATCTCATTGCCAGTTCTCAATCTCTTTCCCCGGCCACAGCTCTGTCACGGAACCGGCCGTGATCGCTGCCAGGAACCCGCCGCAGACGTCCCTTCTCCCGCCAACGTGCACAGTTCCTCACGAGCGAGTGCCGCCCCCACCTCGCGTCTCACCGGTCGCCGCCTCCCACCGCGGAGTGATCGGGGACAGCCCCTTTCCTGCCCGGTGTGCCCGGCTTGAGGGGAGATGTCCCAGATTCCCGCTCCCCGGTACCTCGTAGCAGCCTTTTTCCGCTTCCCGCTCCGGCCCGTGATGTCACTGGCCGCCCCGGCCAAGTCCCGCGGCGGCAGCTGACAGCGCCGCGCTCTTTCCTCCTTCCCTCACGGCGGCATCCCCATCCCCATNGCCGTGCCGTGCCGGTGCCGGCTGCCGTGAGGCACCGCGCCCCGCCCCACCGGTGCCCGCGGGCGCTGAGCCCTCCGCGCTCACCGCTCCTCGCTCCCCTCTGCCGCAGGGGGGGCGGAGGGGGAAGCCCCGCCGCAGCAGTTGCTGAGTCACGGCCTGAATTTCATACTGCTCCTCCTCCTCCTCCCTCTCCTCCCCCGCGCCGCCGCCTCCCGTCAGGCTGCCGGCTCCATCAGCGCGTTGCCGGCGGCGATGCCCGCCCTGCTGCTGGGGGAAGAGGCTGCTCGGCGCTGCTCGGCCGCTCGCCGCTCGCCGCAGACCCGCGCACGCACACGGGCAGCCGGGCGCCTGAGCCATGATTGCCGCGGCTTTCCTGGTCCTGCTGAGACCTTACAGCATCCAGTGCGCCCTCTTCTTGCTCCTGCTGCTGCTGGGGACCATCGCTACGATTTTATTCTTCTGCTGCTGGCATCGCAGGCTCCAGAAGGGCAGGCATCCCATCAAATCCGTCTTTTCGGGTCGCTCAAGGAGCCGAGGTAAGGATGCCGCTAGTCCCCGAGCGCGCAGGGAGGGTGCCCCGGGCCAATCCCGCGGTGTCCGCCGGCGTAGGGCCGCTCTGCCTCCGTTTAGCCGGGCAAAGGCTTTAAAGAACATTTATGCCGAGCCCAGGACTGCGGCAGTCTTGTCTCCACCCATCCCTTATTGAAGCCTCGGCCCGCGGGAGGGAAGTGAGGGGCTGGGGAACCCGTCCAGCCCTCCGTGGCCTCAAGTGCCGCAGAACTTTATGCTCAACTTCTTCCCGATGAATTAAATATAAATACCGGGCGGAGCTGCCAGCTGCAGCGGGAGAGCCAGAGCCCGTCCAGCAAAATGCGCCCAAGGGCGAGAATCTGACAAAACCGTTCGTCGAAGCAAAAGCTGAGGTGGAGCTGGTGGAACCTGTGTGTCTTTCTGCTTCCCTTCCAGATGCTGTTATGAGAACTCACCACTTTCGCTCTGAGGTAATTTATTTAGCACGCAATTTCAAGGTCAGAAGTTGTTCTCTTTACCCGTGTACGTGTTGTTGTGGTCTTGTGCTAATGAAACCACGTAGCAAACTTTTCATTTTGCATGAGACTTCTTGTCCTCTTTCGGTTGTTTTTTTCCACACAAAACGTGAGCTCTTCATTCGCGTTACCCGAACCGGCCTGCTGAGTGGTGTCACTTCCAAAGCAATTGGATCCCTCAAGAAAAGCTGTGGCTTACTGGATGTGCCAGACCTCCCTCTGTCAAAAAAGGGACCCTGAGCCAGTTATTGACTGCACTGCAAATAGGTGCAGAGCTTGGAGGCTTTGCGACTGCAGAGGTTCTGCTCACTTGCCTTGCAGCCAGCCCTCACCTGCACCTTGCTGCTTGTCAGAGAAGTTGCCCGCTTGGCTCGAACAATGCCGCGGGAGATCCCGGAAGGATCCAGACTACAAGCCTCCTTGGCAGGTGCCTCATTTTGTGACTCTATATTCGTAGGGTCAGGGAATCAAAACTCTGACATGCCAGTGCTTAAACACAAACCCCAGTCACTTCCTAGGGGTTCTCAATGAGGAGCACAATTGCTGAGGAGGTACGGAAAATAGTATTCGTTTTAGTGTGTGCTTGGTTTCCATGCTGTCCTGTGGAGCTTCTGCCCAGCTATTTATTTTGCCTGATTTCTGCTGTTGATTTCAGGCATATCTTCATGCCATTGCCTGTTATTCTGGAAACCTTGAGTGGGATTTCTGCACTAAAATGATCTTTTGTTTTAAATTACTGTCATTTGTCTTTAATCCAGTTGTGGGTGAGAAAATTAGTCAGAAGGAGCCATGTTTTGTCAAGTGTGGCTGGAATGCTTCTTTACAACATGGTTCATATTGAGAATTAGTTTTAAATTGTAACTGTTTTGGAATGTGCACACACTGTCATGAAAAGATAATGACATAGGGAATGTCTTCTCTTTAAACCATGAAAAGCATGGTTTTGTCGACTGAATAGTGATGCATAACAAACACATCCCCTCGTAAGTCAGAAGGTGTTTTCATTATTTAATTCCTCAATCTGAAACACTTGGTTTCCATGCAAAATTCTCTCACTCTTTAGTTTGTATAGAGATGAAATGTAAAGTGTTAGGCCCTTCTGAAGTATTTGCCGTCTTATATAGGGACTCTTAAAAGGGAAGCTTGCAAAGTAATCTATTGTTATTACTTTAGGCAGTGGTTATGTGCACCCAGTTAGCATTAGATGCATTCAAGATATTTCCTAGACATTTCCGTTTAGTGAAACATTCTGGAGTAAACCAATAACAACTGTCGTATTCTTTCACAACGTTCTATGTTTTGTTTAGACAGACCAGTGCCATAGTTAATGCTCTGAACTACCTTTTTGAGTAGGTGATGGAGCTGGTTTCCCCTTTGTTATAGAATCATAGAATGGTAAGGTTGGAAGGGACCTCAAGGATCATCTAGTTCCACCCCCCTGCCATAGGCAGGGACACCTCCCACTAGTACAGGTTACTCAAGGCCTCATCCAATCTGGCCTTTAACACATCCAGGGAGGGACCAGCCACAACCTCCCTGGGCAACCTGTTCCAGTGTCTCACCACCCTCACTGGAAAGAACTTCCTCCTAACATCCAGTCTAAATCTCCCCTCTGCCAGTTTAAACCCATTGCCCCTTGTCCTGTCATTGCATGACCTTGTAAATAATCCCTTCCCAGCCTTCCTGTTAGGCACCCTTCAGCCTTCCTGATCAGGAGGTCTGTAGCAGACTCCTACTATGAAATCACCTTCCTGTGGCTTCCCTTTAACTTTTACCCACAAACTCTTCATTTTTGCGTTGGACATCCCCAGATATTATCCCATGATAGACTTCTGATTTTTAAGAGAAAACAGTGTATGATTTATTTGACATCATTAAATTTTAATTTTCCTTTTTCTTTTCAAGTAAAAGCTTATTTTAATGAACCTAATTGAATCGATCAATACCAGGCATAGTCCCACGAAACTATTGGTAATATTATTGGAATCAATTTGACATTCTCATCCTATATCAGCGTGAAAGATTATGCCCTCCCAATTTCAATAAGGCAGTAATGAAAGCAAAACAATGTATGATAACTTGAAAACAGGGGCTTTGCATCATCCCACCCCGAATGAACATCTCAGTGCCAAGTTTGACAGCATAAGGTCCATCTGTTAGCTTTCCACTAAGCTTACTTATTTGTCAGGTGCAGTTATAAATGGTGTTTCTTAATGATAAAAGAGATAATGAAAAGTAGGTTGATAGTAAACAGCAGTGGGTTGGCATTCATCTCCTGAGAGCTGGGTTTAGATCTGGCCTCGATCAGACGTGAATGTGCAGGTGGTCTAGTGGCAGTGCACAGAGAGTGATAATGTGCCTATCTACAGAACGTCTGGCAATTCCTGCAGGATTGGCTGCTTGACAGAAAAGCCTTATATTCGGAGAAATAGATTTGCAGCAAATTTACGTTCAGTTGCTTCGTCGTCAGCTCCCATGGCATGTGTCTGCATTGTCCTTATCAGTGCATTATCAGTGAAGACCCTTCCCTTTAGTATTAAAGCCCCACATTAAAAAAATAAGAGACCATACTATGGGAGGGTAAATTCTAAATTGAAAAATCTATTTATGATCCTTAACCAGCTGTCCTGTCCTGAATTTTATATGCCACTGTTGAATTGAATCCACAAATTGTTTGTTTTTGTGGGTCTTGATTTTGTATATCTCTAAAACATGCATCATTGTGCACAGTGAGAGTCTATGCAGGTATTATTTATTGCAGAATGAACATAAACACTTGGTTCCCTGCCTCAAAAGGAGGTAAATTTGCATGAGTGATTACAGATGTAGAGTAATTTAAAGCCTGTATTTTTTACAACTGCTTCGTAACAGAAAAGATAACCGCCAAGATGTGAATTTCCTGTGATAATACACCTTTCTTTACTACTGTCTGAAATTTGTCAGGCCAGTTTGTTCAGTATTTTTTATTGCAGTCCTGTAAGTTTATTACAACTATAATTGCTTGCTAGATTCTGCCACCCCCCAGGTTTTAGAGGTACTCCATGTAGTCACATAGGAGTCGAACTCAGAAGAGTTAATATTTCTAATCTGAGGGAGACCTAGATATGCCATGGCTGTGAAAAGAAAACAAGTAAATTTCCAAGGGAAATACTTATTGCTTACATGACAAATCAGACTTTGATGTAGCTGTTTGCATTACTCTCTAATTTCTTTAGTTTGAAGATCAGTTGTAGAATGAAATGTCTGTGCTCAACCAAAACAACACTGAAATAGCAATATAACTTAGTGAGGGTTTTACCAAAATAGGGACTATGGTCTTTTGTTGGTTTTATTTTTTTATTATCATTATTCCTTGTATATTCAAAACTGAACATTATCAGTGATTCATTGACTTCATTCTTCTTGTGCTCTCTATAGAAGTCTGCTTTTTCAGGTAATACCAGAATTTTCTCTTGAGTATTTTGAGGGCTTGGGCTTGTTATATTTCAATGTTAATCATCTTGCACTGTATAAAGAGGTTTTAATGTCTTCTGGACTTTACAATTTAAAGGCATTGTTTGATGCATTGATGTTGCCATTTCTTGTGATTTAAATTTCTTTCTGAATAAGTTTTCCTTATTGTTGAAGCCTCTGGAGTCACAGGATTATGTGAGATTCTTACCTTTCAGTTAAAAAGCAAGTAAGCTTCTAGCTTTTGTGCTGGAAGGAATTAATCCAAATGGCATAATTCTTAAAATCTTAAATTCTTTCGGGGGTAAGAACTGTTGAAGGTTCTCATTAAGGATCTTTATGGTTTTCATGTGATTGTGAAGGGATAACTGTGCTAATTGCTAAACCAGTAGTTAACTTTTTTTGTGTTACTGGGGAATAAAATCACTAGATTTATAAGTATTTTGCCTGAAATATTCTCTAGATTTTACAGTTTTCCTTTATAAAATCTTTTAAATTAGAAATACTACGATCTCAGGAGTGAAAGGTCTCAGTAGCCATGAGTAGTGTGGATCTTTTTATATTTATTTCATTTTGACTCATATTTTGGGCAAGTTTCCTGTGAATGCTTGCACTGAGACCTACAGGTATAAACCTACTAGGAAGTAAATCCATAGAAGTTTTACAGGCCACTGTAAATTATGGCTTCACATAACCCAGGTGCGTGCCTGGGAGACTACATACAGTAAGGCAAACAGGAGTTCACACATTATTAAGACTGTGGAAAGGCTATTGGCAACTGTATCACAACTGTAGCAAAATAATAACATTTTGTTGTTTGGATTTTGCAGTCCCCACATTTTCTTCTTGTCTCTCTTTTGAACAGTCACAACAAGGTTACATATATTCAGGCTATTGTTGTGACAAGACTGGTAGTGAAATAGGTCAGCCACAACTGATGACAATTTTTAAGAGCAAATGAATTTGCTAAATCATCCACTATGTTATAACAGATGCAAAACTGTAGTATATGTAGTGTATATGTAGTATATGTAGTAAATGCATGTGTTGACTTTGCCAACAATTGATGGCCAGAAAAAGTGTTAGTAGGTTTATCCCCCTTCTGAGGCTGCTTGTGAGACAGCTGCCTGAAAATACAGCTCTAGAGATCTTACAAAACAACATGAATAGTCTTTGAAGAGTTGCAGCATAATTCGTCCCAAGCATTGCAGTTATTCATGAACTGCTCCAGATACATATAGCTCCAGTGTAAAGAGAAATCAGTTAGACCCTCCAAGCTAAATTTGAGTCTGCTGTTTGATTGGAGGGAGTGCATTTAAAGAGCAACAGAAATGTACTGGACTAGCTAGAAAAATACATTCATTGACCTATTCATAGGATGTCTCTTTGTCTCTGTGGAGCTGAATCAGCCTGAAAATATTTTACCTTTGTGTTTGGCATGCTTTTTCCCCAGGGTGTTTAAACTGTTTTTCCATTAGCCATCTAAGGGTTAAGGAACAGGTTCAAGGGATAATACATCAAAGATGAAAATAAATTATTTTCTTAGATGCATGAAAGCACTTTGTACAGGAATGTGTGCAGAACTATAAATATAGGTTACACTGTATAAGGACAAATTCTCCTACCAATTTTTCATACCACGTCCAGTAATGTGGCCCAGGTAGAGTATGTCACACTGAACTGTTACATGCCAAACTAGGTATCACTAAGATTCTACTTGCCAGTTTTTGTCATCTGCCAATCACTGTTTGTCAGCTTTATTGACTACAGTGCTGCCTTTAGATAGCCTAGCAAGCATTAGTGTACACTCAGAAGCAACCTGTTGGGCAATTGTACCACAAAACATATGGCAGTTCCCTGGTTGCAATAGCGACAATCCCCTGCCTGTCATGGAAGTGTTCGCATATTCAGGTTTCTCTGTATCTGTCCCTATCTCATGAAATGTGTTGTTTAGATGAGCTTGCAGCTTCAGTTGTGTTGTATACCAGTTAGAGTGCACATGCCTGGTACACACAAGCAGCTGCTTCTGGGCAAGCAGAGCCCTGGTTTCAAAGGGATTAGGATAGAGCATGGCTTGTTACCATCCATTGGCAGCCACATGGTAGAGATGTACAGAAATGGGAACTTCTAGATACTGTTTTTTAGCTGAAAGTTCCCTTGGGCTGAAACACTGAATTAAAATTCCCGAGGTCATAGTTGTGGTAGGCACGTGTCTGAATTACTGAATCATAGAATCATAAAATGGTTTGGATTGGAGGAACCTTAAAGATCTAGTTCCAATTGCCCTTCCATGGGCAGGGGCACCTCTTACTTGACCAAGTTGCTCAAGGACTCATCCAGTCTGGCTTTGAATATTTCCAGGGGTGGGGCCATCACAACTTCTCTGGGCAACCTGTTCCAGTGCCTCATCACCCTCATGGTGAAGAATTTCTTCCCAGTGTCTAATCTCAATCTAGCTGCTTCCAGTTTAAAACCATTACTCCTTGTCCTATAAATACATGCCTGTGTAAAAAGTTCCTCTCCAGCTATCCTGTAGGTCCCCTTCAAATACTGAAAGACTGCTCTAAGGTGTCCCCAAAGCCTTCTCTTCTCCACACTGAACAGCCCCATCTCTCTTAGCCTGTCTTCATAGAAAGTGTTTCAGCTTTCTAATCATCTTCATGGCCCTTCTCTGGACCTGCTCTAACAGTTCCATATTCTTGTGTTACAGGCTCCATAGCTGGACACAGTACTCCAGATGGGGTCTCACAAGAGCAGAATGAAGGGGGAGAACCACCTCCCTTGACCTGCTGACCCTGCTGCTCTTGATGCAGCCCAGGGTGGAGCTGTCCTGGGCTACAAGACCACAGTGCTGCCTCATACTAGCGTCTCATCAACCAGCACCCTCAAGTCCTTCTCAGGACTACTCTCCATTGGTTTTACATCCAACCTGTATTTGTGCTCAGAATTACCCCAAGTACATCAAAACAAGGGTTTCTCTTGTAGATTCTCTGTCTGTTCTTATACAGACAGAAAGGGTCATGCAAGGATCCGTAGATCACATACATCTTAGAAAAGCCAAATCATCCACACTGATTTCTCAGTTACTGTGATTAGATTATTTGGGTGACAAATGAAGTTACAGATGCCCCATCAGAAACAGCTCAGCACATTAGGCTGAGGGTATGAAATGAAAGGAAGCACCATATGAAGAGGGTAGAGTAGAACCCATGGGGCTGTTTCTGCTCCTGGCTTGTTAAGTGTGTTTCCTAGGGCACTGAAATGTCACAGAATCACAAAATGCATTGGTTTGGAAGGGACCCTTGAAGGTCATCTTGTCCAACTTCCCTGCAGTAAGCAGGGACATCTCCAACTGGATCAGGTTGCTTGGGGCCCCATCAACCTTGAATATCTCTAGGGATGAGGCCTCAATGTCATTCACATTGTTCCACTTCCGGAGTTTTTCAAGGAGAGGCAACTTTAGTGTGCTGAGCAAGAACCATGCACTACACAGGGTGAGGTCACTTTGCTGTTTTTGTGCAAGATGTTGTTCATCATGTTAGGCCAGGCCATGTCAAACATGAGTGGATTCCTTCCAGAGCCATGGCCTCTCAGAGCCAGCCTGGTGTGTTTGGTGGCCTGGGGTGAGTCTCAAGCTCTGAAGAGGGTGCCTTGGAGCCCCTTCACCTCCTCTGGGCAAGGACCCAGCACAGTTACAGAGATGCTTCAGCAAGTCGTCAGGCCCACAGCTGATATGGCTGATCTTGACCTAGTGCTAGTGAAGCAGGTTTGTTTTTGAGCTGATTCCTCAGAATTCTAGTTCCCCTGCAATCTCGGGTACCTGCTGTCAGGGTACTTCTGTCACCCTAAGTGCACCCAGAGTCTCTGCTGTGCTCCCTTGTGCCCTACTGCCTTGCATCAAGGAGAGTCAGTGGTTTGCTGTTTCTGACTCATCAGTGGGAATGAAACATGAGTTATGTGTGAAAACACAGCATCAGTTACAGAAGCCAACTGCAGTTGACATTTGGGCAAATAACACATTTCTTGCAAGTTGTGCCAATGTCCTTATCATCCCTGTCCACTCATCTTAAATACAACACTCAGCTTCAAGTTGGCAGGGTAGGTAGAGCAGACTGGAAGTGAAACACAGAGTTCTTATAAGACTTAATTTTTGATTATTTAAATTAATGGCACTAACTGCACTGAAATAGATAATCGTGCCAGACAGACATGTTCTAGAGAGAACAGAATGATACAACTAGGTCAAGGCATCATTCCTTTATGATCTCCTGCTACCTTCCTGCCTGTAACGTGCAGCCAGAGTCAGAAAGCGACTTTGCAAAGCAGCATCTTACACAGCACAATAAACTTGCCATAGGAATTTACAGGTTATAGTCCTCAGAGCTACTCAGCTGACCTAGTGTAGGTGTCTGCTTCAGGATGAGCTGAATGGTTCTTCAAGCCTCGCTGAAAGTATTGACTGCATATTTCATTGGCTAAACAACAGTGTAGGCTAGTTGCTCCTGAAGGAAAGGCCTGTTCAGATAGGTGTTGTTGGTATTTGAATCTGGGGATCTAAATAGATGTCTGAATCTCATCGTAAATATCTTTCTTTTATAGATACCTGTTAAGTCTGTCATCAGCTATGTATCTGTTTTATGCTTGACAAAGTGCAGACTCATCTTCACATGCTGTGGAGGCATAAATTCTCTTAGCAGTTTATGCTTGAAACGTGCACTGGACATAAAAGAATAATTTCTTGCTACTAGATCTTGGGCAGCACTCACATGGTTTAACAGTCTGTTTATTATTCTGATTTTCTTGCTTCCTCTATTTTTAATATTTAAATTTAATTCCTTATGACACATTTTTAATGTATACCATACACTGCTCAAGCTGAGAAGAGCTGATGAGATAGAAAAAAGGGGGAAGTAGAGATGGAAGAGGAACATGCTTGGTGAATGTGCTAATATATTCTAAATTAAACTTTCCCTTGCAAACCATTGATCAAGCAGTGCTCTGATTTATTTTTGTCCTTAAATAATTGTTCCGCTCCTACTGTACTCTTACGGTGCCTGAGGTAACAGGGAAGGAACAGGGACAAGCCATCACAAAGACAGAGCAGTCATAGAGAGCTAGAAGCCTTCTTGTCAGAGAACGATAGAACTGCTTGGAAAACAGGCCTTTTTCTGTGGTTTATAGATTTAGACAGGAAAGAGGAGTTAGAGGGTATCTTGAGGAGAGAGGCATGCTGTTTGGCTTTTTTGCTTACACATCATCAGATCTTCCTAGTGTTACAGCTTATCTGCTTTGGTAGGAATTCTAACCTTGACAGGAAAAAAATGCTTTTGTGTAAACTGTCAGAGTAATGTAGCTTATGTCATTAAAAACTATCCTAAACTCACATCTAAAACCTAGGTTCACACAAAGGCTTGTAGGCGTACACTGGGGGGGCTGCTTAGGAACTGTAAAGCAGGTTATTGATATTGTGTTTTGTGAGCTTGGTTGGAAAAATAGTATCATTCAGGTTATGTAAAAGACAATTGCTTTTAATCCCTCTGAATGTGTGTATTTATTTTGGAATATGATGCATACCAAATCAGAGTTTTCAATATCTGCAAATTGATTCCAGCACTGCTTAGAGTTTAGATTTTACAGGATAAGAATAATATTTTCTAAAATAAATATCAGGCAAACAAAAAAGAAGTGAAAGTCTGTTGATGAGGGAGAGGAGTAAGAAATTGAATGTAAAATCTTTCATTTGATGTTTTAAGTCTTCCTTTGGAACTTTATAGGAATAACCCTTAGGTAAGATATAAGAAAACAAAGATCAAGAGAACTACTACAACAACAAATACCCCCAACCAAACAAAAAACCGCAAAGATTGCAGTCTATTTTCTTAGACCTTTTAGAACCAAGAAAAATCAAGTGAAGTTACATCCTCCTTGTGCGTTTGTGAAGTAATGTAGTGAGTGAACGTAGGTAATCTTCCTATGTTAGAGATTGAAGACATGGCTTTAATTAGCAATCTTTACTATTAGAGAGAATGTATTAGTGGTTTGGAGGGCTTAAATAATATATTTTGGGTTGAACTTGCAGAACTGGCTTTTAAATAGAAGTGGTGGGTTTTTTTCCTGTTTCGTAATGATAGAGGATATTTCATAGAATCATGGAATGTCAGGGGCTGGAGGGGACCTCTAAAGATCATCTGGTCCAGCCCCTCTGCCAGAGCAGGATCACCTAGAACAGATCACACTGAAATGCATCCAGATGTTTCTTGAGTGTCTTCAGAGAGGAAGACTCCACAACCTCCCTGGGCAGCTTGTTCCAGTGCTCTGTCACCCTCACAGTGAAAAAAGTTCTTCCTCAGGTTCACATGGAACCTCCTATGCCTCAACTTCCACCCACTGCCCCTTGTCCTGTATCTGGGCATCGCCTAGGAGAGGCTGGCTCCATCCTCCTGGCACTCACCCCTTACATATTTATGAACATTAATCAGGTCACCCCTTAGTCGTCTCCTCTCCAAGCTAACAAGCCCCAGCTCCCTCAGTCTCTCCTCATAAGGAAAATCTTCAGCTTCCTTAATTGTTTTTGTGGCTCTGCACTGAACTCTTTCAAGCAGCTCCCTGCCCTTCTTGACCTGGGGGGCCCAGAACTGAACACAATACTCCACATGAGGCCCTCACGAGCGTGGAGTAGGAAGGAATATTTGGAATGGAAGTCACTATGGGAGAAGGGAAGTAATGCAACCTTAGTCACTCTTTAATTTAAAACTTTTCTTACAATACAGATACACATATATTTGTTTTTATGTGGTGCTAAAAGACTTATAAATTTCTCTCTTCCAGCCTGAAGGGGAATTTGATACAACCTGCCTTTTTAGTTCAAGTGTGTACTTGGCAGCTGTAAGGTTTAATTCAGCCTGTTTGCAAAACAACTGAGAACTCTGGCATCTTGAGAATGGTTTTGATACTATGCATACTAATATCTCCACGCTCTAAGTTGCAATAGGTTGTGTATACATGAAAGTTTCCAAGCTTTAAACAGGTGGTAACTGACAGTTCAGAGACTGTTTCTCAAGACCATTAATTGTCAATGGTAATAGATGACAATTCTCATGCATATACAACCATTGTCAAAGCACAAGAAATTGGATATCCTATCTGAGCTTCATTAGCACACTTGCAAAAGTGCATTTAATCTACAGGGCTCAAATATCTGTGAAGTCATCTGCAAATGCATTTGAGTTCTTTGTTATTCCTCCAATTGTGCTGACTTGTGTTGTAATGATAGCTAATGACTTTTATTTTTTTTTTTTGTGGTTTACTGAAGTTCTGCCAGGAGGTAAACTGTGCTGAAGTTCACTGTCCACTGAAGTTAATGCAAAGGTTTCTGTTGACTCTAGCTGGCCATCAGATAATGCACCCTTACTCGTCTTGAAGCTAATGTGGAGTGACTGCAAAAACATATGTTGTCTGGAAAGGATTCCAAGATTTGAATCCCAACATCCAGTGTATAAAATACATGCTGTAAATACATGTATAAAATACATGCTGGGAAAAAAGAGAAGAATCAATACGGTTTCTTACCAAGCATAAAAAATGATAGCTACTGTTTACTGAAGGCAGTAAGATAGTAGAAACTTGAATGGAGAGGAAGATTTTCTGGTGAATGAATACAGTTGCACATTGAAAGAATGGGGGTGTCAAATATTCATGTCACTAAAACAGTCATACACATGTAGGGTAGCACTGATGTAATAATATGTTGCTATTAAAGTATTAGACAAAAAATCAGAAAGAAATGTAGGAAAACTAAATAATGAAAAAAAAAGGTTCAAGACATAATCCAAAATGCCCACATCTGTAAATAAAAAAGGCCAAAGTTAGACAAGTTTTTTAGGAAGTTTAAAAATCCTGGGTTTTATATTAATGAATAGGCCAGGAATGGGAATAGGCAAAACCGTAACAGGGATTGCGGAGTATAACACACTTGGTTACCAAATACCAGACCACACGTGGTGTTCATAAAGGCAAGGCTGGGTGTGTTACAGAGAAAAGTCATTTACCCACTTTATTAAGTTTATGGTCTCCAGAAAGGGCCTTTCGAATTACTTTTGACAATTCAGTAAATAACTCTTTCAGCTGTATAGCCTGATCAGAAAAGAAAATGGAGTGGGAAGCATTTAAACATAACTATTACATATGTCAGTAATACAAATATGTAGGAGTACTGAGCTGAATTATGAACATCCAGCTAGAGTGATGTCTGTGAATAAGGACATGTAAAACTCACCAGAAAAAAACCCAAAAACCTAAACCCAAAAGTGATGGAAAATAGTGGGATTATTTCATATAGAAGGAGGGAAATAAGAGGAAATGAATAGTGTATTGAAGTCAGACCAAACCCCAGCCATTATAGGTCTGATTCATCCTGTCTTATTTTGGGTATTTACAGTTATAGATGTCTATAAATGAAGTAGTCAGCTTGGGCTCCATTTACGGCCAATGAAGAGAAATAGGTGCCGTGAGGGAAGCTTTCATCTGACTTCAGTGACTGGAAAGGGAACTCGTGCTGAACTTTGGTCAGAGGAATCCCACACAGTGTTTCTATACATAAGAAATCAGTCACTGACTCAGAGCTGTGAAGTTAAAACTTGGCTGAATAAAAAGGTACTTTTTTTACAGAACCTTGCTGTGGAAGCAGTTTCACACAACCAGTAGGTTGTGTGCTCTGGCATGCTGCACCCTGACTTGCAACAGTTATCATTGGTTTCAGAGTAAAACCAGATACAGCAGATCCTTTCAGTATACTGCACTTCATTCCAGAAAATAAACTTTCAGAAGAGATTTAAGGGGTCAGCTTCAGCTAAAAAAGGCTGGTGTCTGCAGCCATCTTTCACAGACAGAAAAGCTCCCTTGAGGGTAGATGCATCAGCTTACAGACACTTCTGTATTCTTGCTGACTGTAGAGTATGACTAGGAAGATCAGTCTTCATGGATTCAAACAGACTCTTAACTGGAAGGATGCACCTGAATGGTTTTGGAGAGGAGATAATCCCAGGTTCACTTTGCCTCATATTTTCTTCTGTGACACCTAAACTGGCTCTGGTGATTATCTGAGTTGTTTCCATAAGGAATAATGTTGTAGTGTAAATCAGCATGCAGTTATTTTAGTATTCAGGAGACAGTCTAAAAATACGTATTTGAAGTCTTGTTTGGTTTGCCTTATTTCAGAATTTTACAGGTTTATAGGTTTGGGAACCACGACAACAGGCATAAAAATGAGTCAGGCAGTAGGCTATGGGAATGGGCAACTCCCTCTCAGTGCAAACAACAAGCAAAGGTTTGTCACTGTCCAGTGACACAGCATTCCCATGATGCCGGAAACTACAAATTGCTTAATGGTGTTAGAGCAACCTTCTTGTGTTGCCTGCTGTCCTGGCTTGGCTCCAGCCAGCAGCTGAGCACTATGTGACTGCTTGCTTGCCCTTCCCCCTGCCCCTGTGGGCTGGGAAGGGAAGTTGGGAGAAAAAGGCAAAATTCCATGGTTTGAGATAAGAAGTGTTTAACAAAACACAAAAAGAGAAGAAACAACAGTTGTAACAATATATAATATGAATTAAATAATATATAAAATGACTGATGTGCAACACACCTTGCTCACTGCCCCAAACACTTCCAACACCACCCAGATGCCAGGGATGCTCTGCCCACTTGAACTGTGCAAGCACCACATTTTTATATAGTGGGCATAACATCAGTTGGCTGGTTCAGTTTAGTTATCCTGGCTGTGGCCCTTCCTGGCTTCTTATGAAGATGATCCATATCCTAGCTGAAGCCAGGACAGCTGTGTGATTTTAAAATCCCTAGCATTTTCTCCATGATTTGGTCTCAGGTGGTGTACTGTGCATTACCAGTATTTTGTGATACTTTTCTGCTCTTCTCTGCTCACTGACTTAACATCTAAAATAGTGCTGTCTTTGCCAAGCATAGATCTGTGTAATTTTAACATTTTACATTTTGATTCTTTATTTAAGTTTTTGATTTAGGGTTTAGTTGATGGATAAATAACACAGATGATACAAGAAATGTCTGTTCATTTCACTGCTGAGAAGGAATCACTGGCCATTCTAGTTTTGCATTCAGCCAGAGTAGCAACTCCAACATGTTACATCACTTTTGGCTCCTGTCCTCATTTTTAATTATAATACTTTGAAATTTTCTAGAGTTGAGTTTTTGCTCTTGTAAAGTCTCATTGCAGGAGTGAGTAAGCATTCTGAGTTTTGGTCTGAGGACTCTGCGCTTGTAACATTATCTTTGTTGATATTAATTTTCCACCTGAAATCATGATCCTCTGCCTTTATCGCATTATAATCCTCCCCACAGCAACCATTTGTGATGCTGCAGGCAGATTATGACTTCAAGTGAAGAATTAAGCTTCAGCAAACAGAAGCAGATGAGCTCTTAAAGAGATAAAGATCCCATTTTCTTGCTGGCAATAAACAGGAACAGAAAAACATATCAAAGACGAAGGAGAAGCATTGTCTATAAGTGGACTTTTCTGGAAGTCACAAGTCACTTTTTCATATTGAACCATAATACTTAATGAGTAAACTTGTATTACGAGGTGAAATCACTCAGTGAGACAGACCCACAGACTTAAATCCCAATTTGGCATGTGTTTCTAAGCGCTTTTAGAGCTGCTTAGCTTCTACCAAATTCTTCTGTTACATAAACATACTTTCCCAAAGAGTTTTATCCAGCTAATAGGGATGAGAGCGTGGTGAAGGAGCAGCTGCAGTGTCGGGTGTATTACAAGGCTTCAGCCAGTAGCCATTGTCTGTAAATCAGTCATCATATGCTGAACATGCAGAAGATCTCTACTGATTTCACAACTCAGAATGTATTTCCTGGATATTTTGGTCTCTTAAGGAGTGTTTTCTTTTACCATGGAATAATCTCTCGTGCACATAAATATATTTTTGTACAAGAAAATTTCCATAAGAAGTAAGCTCCGTAATAGGCTCCCTGTGCGTTTTCCCTGTCATCCTAAGTAGTCCTAGTATCACATTGAACGATACATTTTAAGGACATGCTGGCTATTTCACAGTGTAGAAAGAAACTGGAGCAGTAAGCAGGGCATCTCACAGATCTGCGTCTTTGGATGTTTAGAGATCTTCCTAAATCTACATAGGTCTGATGGCTGCGGAGGCTGCCACTATGCTGCTTGTGTTCGTTGAAAAGGACAGAGGCTAGCCTCTACTGAGATAAAGGGAATCAAAGTCTGGCCCTGCCTGTGCTCTGAACAACTCTATTGCTTCAGTAAAATAGGGGGGCTTATAAAAAATGATTTAGGAAATTTTGGCCCTGTATTTCTGTCATGGGTATTTCATAGCCCTAATGCACCATATACATGAACTTCCCAGATGGACTAAGTAGGGCTGGCTCATCCCTTCTGTCTAGTGTCCAGAAATAGAAGGATGCTACCAGAAGTTACTTCACTAGATACTTCACCTTGACACTTCAGGCTTTTCACATCATCTGTTGCATGTGTTGTATGACTGCAGTAGTTGCTTGCATGTGTATGTAAATATGCTTGTGTCTTTTGGCTGTTCAGGGGTATATTTACTTAATGGAGTAGAGCTTTAAATAATGAGTAGCTGCCTGTCTCTCTGAGCACCCAGAACAGACTGCAGCTCTCTTCCAGTGTAATTTCACTATTAGAGAAGCAAATCCAGTTTGCAGAGATATGCACATATATGGATATCTGACTTTTGTTCACTTTAGTTTTCCAACATAATAACATTTTGACAGAATTTTTCTGTGCTGATTTCCTAATTAAAACAAAATGACAACAAAACCTACCAAAATGAAGTGCTAAAACTGAACCCAAAAGCTAAGGGAGGGGAGAAAAAAGAACTGAGCAACCAGCAACAGCTGGACACTGCCTTCCACAGATTGATTTTCTAGAAGTCACAAAAAATGTGTGGACATGGCACTTCAGGAATTGGCTTAATGGCCATGGTGGAGTTGAGTTGGTGATTTGGCTGGATGATCTTAGAGATCTTTTCCAACTGATACAATCCTCTATGATTCTGCTTATGTGGAACTATTGCTAGTTTTCAGCTGACAGCAATGCAGGGTGTTTGGGTTCACAGGATAGATTTCTACAATTTAGCTAAAATCTCACCTTGCAGAGTTTTGATTCTTTATATGGACCAGATACTTCTGAGCACTGAACTTGTTGTACAAGGGCTTCGGCAGTGACATTTTACTAGAAGAAAAAAAAAATTAGGAATTGTTGCATCTTGATTTTGAAAGGGAACTTAGTCCTTAAACTGCAAATGTCACTAAAGACATAGATTTGGCTCACTTCCTCTAAAAGCTGATGTGACTAAGTGAATGAAACTTATAGCCTGGCCAAGTTTAATATCAACTGACCTTATATTCAGTACAGATGATGCATGTTCAGGCTCCTGCATTCTTGTGAGTGGACTCAAAACATGAGAGATTACTCACTGTAAGTGCTCTGCAGGTAGCAATACAGAGCTAGCATAATATGTGTTGCTATTAAAGGAATGAGATTCTGTAATGCAGTGAAACATTCTGGATCACGCTCAGAGGCTTTTACAGCAATATTCTAAAAAGCATTTGTGAAGGCAGCTTTCCCTGAGTTCATTATTTGGCCAAATATGTGTGTATTTCTCAGATAAGAGCAAAATACAGCCCTCTGTCTCAGTTATTTTGTTCCAGATGGTCAGGTCTCCTCCCAAATTTAGCAGCATCAAAACTCTTTAACAAGAGCTGTTACTAGTAAGTAGGTGTTGCCAGCTATCCATTTTATGTCGCTTTCCTTCTTAGGAAAACATATGTCTTTTTAGCTCACAATCCCTAAAACAACTGCTCAGGAGACCAAGATTAACCTGGAAAATTTTAATTATAACTTTTCAATTAGAACTGTTTAGTTATAAATAACTAAAAGTCCGAGCTTATGAAGAAAAGTGACAGGAGTTACTGCTACTAGCTGTGCCAGTATTACGTCTAATTGAGAAATACAACACAAATGTGATATTAACAGCATTTGGCAAGATCTCTTTATTGTTACGTGCAGTATATATGGGTGTTATATGAACTTAAGATGAGCATGCTTAAGTGGTTGTTAAGATCCTGTATAATTTTTCTGTTGTTACATGTTTCCATTCTGGGAGATGTCACACGATGATTGCTTTTGATGTTACAGGGCTTTAGATCGAGTCCTCGGCATGTAAGACGACGTGTGGCACCTCGCCTTGAGGAAACACAACCGATAGTGGAAGCTCACCACCTGAGTGAGCAGGAAACTTCTGTAAGAAAAAGGAAAATCAAGAAAAGCAGTCGAATTCAACCAGAATTCTATCATTCTGTTCAAGTTACCCCAACTCGAAAACCTGTAAGTATTCTACCTTTAGGGAGAAATAGTACTCAAAGTGCATTATAGAAGCATTTAATATAGTTCTGGGGTTTGGGCCACCCATATTCTGTTTCTCAATTTAAAAACTTTTTCAGTACTCACATTCAGTGAATCTAGATATAAGTTTGGTACACTGTATTTAATGTTGATGAGTAGAAAAAATATCCAGTTCTAGTCTTATAGTGATATTACTTTACAAGTTTTTATAGCACACATTTATGTTGTTGAAACTCCTCACTCAGATTTATCAAAGATTCTATGTACTGAAACAAATTTATATTAAATCTCATTACTAGATACAAATCTGAGGTGTCTTCTGCTTTATACATTATTTGCAGTCTTTCTGCACAACAAAACTTGTACCAAGTCCTATCATTCTTTGCTCTTCAGCTTGATCTACACATAGTTCTTTTAATATTAATAACTCACTTTTAGTCAGGAAATATGACAATGCATTGAAACACTTAAATGGAGCCTAACAAACATGCACATGAAGATACTTCCCGTGGACATAATGCATTTCTTCTCTTGATGAGATCTCATTGCTTTTATGCATTTGCTGACTAACCTATCTCTGCCAATGCTGAGGGGCTGGAACCACTGCTATTAAGACAATATTATTAAAAAGGTAACTCTTGATCATACTCTAAAAAAAAAGGATTATCTTGAGATTGCTCCAACCTAACTGAACCTTCCAAGATTTCTGTTAATTGAGCATCAAGAATTACCACCAAGCTCTGAAAGTGGTTTGAGAAAGAGCATTCCATCATGGAAGTATGTTGTCTGAGAGCAAGAAACTTGTCCAAAGAAAAGAAATCCAGAGTTGCCAACAACTACCAGAAATGGCTACCTTTTAGCCAATACATTTAATTTCTCTGCTATTACTTCACTACTGCCCAGTTTCCTCTGTCCTCTCACTATTCTATTTATTATTTATTTTATTCTGGAACTGTTTCTGTGGTTTAGTTCTGCTTTTTAAAAAATATCTGTTCATCTTTTATTCTCTGTCATCTCCCTTTCACTCCCACCCTATCCTGCTTTCTAGACTACTCTAACTCTTATTAGGTCTCCAGCTTCTCACCAGGTTCTCCTCTGTTCATTGCTTGCTTCTGGTCTGCCTTGATGTCCTTCCTTCATGTCTTCCATCATTTCTTTTATTATTTTCCATTCCACTTCTGTTCTTTCAATTAGCTTTTTTGTTTGACTGGTCTAAATTTTTTTTCCATGGTAGGCCTATTTTGAGGGTAAGCCTCCCTGTAATTGCTGAGGCTGTAACCAACTGCTAGTGATTACCAACATGGGAAAAACAGCATCAGTGGTGCTGAATTAAATAGCTAAAACAGTGGAAATGCTGTAAGTGGCAAAAGAGGCTTTGAAGAATGGAATAGTGAAGTGAACAAAGCCCTGCTTTTCCCCAAAGTCAGTAACACATCAGGGACTTCAGGACAAGCAAATGAAAAAAAACAGTATAAAAATAGAAAATGTGCAGTGTCACTGTGCAGCTTCACTTTCATATAATTTCATGGGTTGGTACTGCATCTGACAAGACCTACCACTGAAAAAATAATAAATCCTAGATTTAGCAAAAAATTTTCATAGTGCTGTCACCATTATGTCACTATCCTGAAATTGCTTTTGCAGTATATCTTATATGCAGCTTTATAGTTCTTTTCATAGCCTTTATTTCTACAGCCTCAATGAACTAATTTCTACAAGAAAGAATAAATCATTATATTTATTAGACTAAGATCCAGGAAACATAAGTCACCAATTTAATTTCTCATGGACATTGTAAGTTATTCTGAATGTATTTTTGACACCATGGTGACAGGGTGAGTAAGGATCATTCCGTGACAGGGTGAGTAAGGATCATTCCATGACAAATCTCTAAAGCGTTGTAAAGTTCCATACAGTCTTCATGTAGTCCATCTCACAGTTCATTGCGGCTTCTTTCCACATAGTCGAAATGTCTTGAAGATGAGAGACTTTTGGCTTTTGTCTTTGTACAGTTTTACATGATATAGTGCCAGAAACACTCTTGTTAGTCTGCATTATTTCTTTCCATTATTTTTTCCTGTTATTCCTAGCTCTACCCACTTGAACCACTTTAAATAAATAACCTGTTGTCTTGATGTTTACATAATGGAAATACTTGCAGGCAGCTACAGCCATATTCTGTTTAGTCACCACTTGAAAAAAATGTTGGATGATTTCTGCTAACTGGAAGACATAATTTCTCCTTACAAAAGAGTTCTCCTAATCATTTTTGTGGGTTTTTGGTTGCTTTTTTTTTGTCCCGTCTCCCCTCCTTGAAATTTTGTCTCTGTTTTCTGACATGGAAGAATGGTGTTTCCAAAGTAACTATAAAACAACCTTATGGAAGGATTTTTCTTTGATCCAGGAAATTTGAGTCATCCATCCTAAAACATGTTAGCCTGTTTTGCTGCCATATTACTGCTGTCATAGTTAAAGATTTCAGAAATTTGATTGAAAGTTTTATTGGCTATTTATATGCTAGGGTTTTCTTACAGCTGCTAATTTAGATTACTTTGTGTTTGATTGGCTTTGTTGTGTCTGAATCTTGTTTTGCAGTTTCCTAGCCATGGATATAATTACCTAAATTTGCTTGGATTATTTCTTACTTCCCGTGTAGCAACCTCAGATCTTTCCTGCATTGTCCCTAATCTTGTCAGAACTAAATTAGGTGCGATTGTGTCTAAGGGAGTAATCCTGCTGGAGACCATAATTGCTCCCTTTAAAAATCTACGTGAGATGATGTTTGCAGAGACAGAACATTAGTTTTCTCTGAAAATTGTTTTTTTATTTTTACACCTTCTAGGTCATTAATGAAGACATCAAATACATTTCATTCTAATACTGAATCTTAGCAGACAGAGTTTATAGCCATTTTTGGTTTATTTTATTCATTTTGCTGCAGTGCAACATCAACATAATGGTGTGTAGCTTACCCCTTTTATGGCACATTGCTATAACTTGTGCCCTGTAGGTCACTCTCTCATTGGTGACTGTACTGTTTGGGCTGACATTCTCTACAGATGATAGCTTTACATTAACTTCACACCACAGAGAGTACGGACACCAATTACTGAAGCGTGCTTCAAATTTTTGGACTGAATAGAGAACTCTTGAGAACTGTGTTTTTTAAATTAGCATGACTTCATACAAGTCAAAAGAGTGTTAGGTTTCACTCTTTTCAAGAATCCAGGAGCTGATTCTGTGTCGATAGTTAAATTTGCTGAAGGTGTGGAAGGATGCACAAAAGTCTCCCATTGTGAGCTTGTTGCTGGCTAGCAATACTTCTCTAGGGTAAATTTTAAACTGGGGGGATTTACTTGTGAGACAAACAGTATTACAATCTGCAAGAAAAACACTTAGGAGAATTTTTTAAACATCTGATACCAAATAATTTACAGAAGTAGTCTCAGTATTAGTTGACACTTAGCTTATGAATTTTCTCATGTGGATGAAGTTTTCTACAGGGCTTTTTAGGAGTTTTTATTATGTGTCATTAAATAATTGGCATTTCCTTTTGTTAATTTCCACTTATTCCTACTCTGGTATTATTTACTAGTTTTCAAGTACTGTGGTGCACCAAATGACCTAATATAGAGGACTTACAAAAACTACTCCTCGTCCTACACAAGACTTGGTTAATTCTAAGTATTAGCTGTTTAATCTATAGATTACTTTCATAGCTTCTTTCTTTTGGAGACATCCGCTTGTGCTGGATTGTGCCTCCTGTGAATCACATTTAGAAGCAAATATGCAAAACATTCTCATATTATCTTTCACCTTCCTGCAGTTTTATTAACATTATATTAATATTCTGAAAAAGTATGATAAAGCTGTGAGCTATACCAGACTCTGCATGAACACACACTCACACGTGCCCTCTCTCAGGATAATTTAAGCACAGCCAAAATGAGAAATGTAGGGGACATGTGAATTAATATAAAAAGGGAAACAAGGAGTGCATTTTTAAATTTAAGAATATTATTTATTATTTATATTTAAGAATTCTATAAAGAATATCAATGGGGATTTTGAGAAGCACCTGAGTTTATTAGTTGGTGATTTGTAACATTTTTAACAAGAGTTAAATGTCTAACCATCTCTAAACGTTTTAAAATAAACCTCAAAGAACCTATTTTAGTGTGTAGGATCTTTGCAAATAGGTCTATACATTTTAAGTCAAATCATCTTTGAAATAAAGAGAAAGCCTTCGGTGGCCAGGAGGTTGACTTCAAAGATACCTCTTCTCTTTCCAAACATACACACGCCTGACAAGAGACTCTTTACATCTCTTTATTGGAATGATGTGCTTTGTTGCTTTTCTTACAGCAAATAACTCCTCACTGAAAATTTTTTCATCAACAATTTTTCACAAAGACTTCATTTTCCCTGCTTTCTGCTAGCTTCTGTGACCTCCTTCCTTGTTACCTGCTCCAAATTTCCGCTTACTTGTTTTCCCTCTCCACCCTGCAGCTCATATATAGCATTGTAGCAATTGCCTGTTTCTTCCACTCCTTTTGCCCAGATCCTAGTCAGTTCAGAGTTTTGAAGGGATTTCTTAAAGATGCATTGCCAGAACTTTCACTAGGCCAGGGAGGTTGTGTCTTTACAACTTTAAAACTACTTTTTATTAAAACACTATGGCAACATGGTAAGAATTAGATCTGAGAAAACAGAATTGTTTTTGTCTTCCAGTGATTTTTTTTTTCCTATGGATGAGTTATTACGGCTGTTAAGCATGGTGCAAAAGAAACAGTTAATTTCACTGGTGCCAATAGTTATTGATTACACATATGTCAAAACCACATAGAAATAAGAATAGCAGTAACACTACAAATCCACATTTAGAGCACCTTAACTGACTTCACTGCTAGCTTTTTTTTGAGAGTTAAGGTAATTGGAACTAAATGTTCCATGTGTGGCAGATCATGCTTGTTTTGAGTCTCTACTTGAATTTACACTTGTCTGGTTGAAAATAGCATCAAATCTGTTATTTTTCTATACAGTTTCAAATCATCCTACACCTTCAGGCAAAGCACTCTTATATAGCAGGTTTTGTCTTGATAAGTAAGCTGATTTTGTTCAATTTTTATTTAGTTAGTTTTCATTCCCTGGACCAATGCTGGAAATGGTATGAGAGCTTAAATCAGCTTGGCTCTGTTTGATTTAAAGTGCTGGAAAAGGGTTAAAGTGCACCCTTGGTCCTTGAAGCTGAAGCTATCTTGCTAGTAAATTAGAAGTGAATGAGTGAAAATATTCTTTAACTGTTGTACCAAAGGAATAGATCTGTAAAACTCCTGATTGAGAAATGTCTGTTAGGTTTTTTTTGGGCACTGCTGTTTTGTCATTAACCGTATTAACTAGGATTTTGTATTCACTGGTAAAAGTGTACTACAGGTATGCAGTATAGCCTTACTGAGAAATTAAATTTTTAACTCTTCAGATTTATTTTTTTAAAGTAATCTTAATGTCCTTCCTTGAAAGGTAGTAATCTAAACCTAAGATGATAAAATGTACTAAGGGTCTTAACTACATGACAGATATTTTATGGTAATAAACCATAAATAGTAAATTTTGTAGAGTAGCTGAAGGCAGTTTTGTTTTTTTTTTTAATTAATCAGCTCTGATTTTGTTATGATGGTGTTGTTTGCACAATTTACAATGAACAGTAATTGTCCCACAGATGCATAGCAATTTTAGAGTCTAAATGCAGATGTTTCCTTTTCCTTCTCTGCCACAGGAGTCACTTTAGTTGCATTGTGTAACATCCTACTGTGGAACATAAACAGTACATCTTTATATAGCAAGGGACTCCCTTATCCACTTGTATTTATAAAGAACATTACACATGAGTATTATGCCATGGGGATAGTTTGGCAAAGGCAAGTATTCAAATGATAGGAAGCACTGGAATTAAGGTTACACATGCAGCGTTAATTCAGTCGGTTATGCATCTGTGTTGTCATACAGACTTTAGCTGTGTGATGGTTCACTGCTTTTTTCACAGAATGTACTCTGTATCCATCAGAGAATGGAAATGCTCTTAGGATGACTCTTATGTGTAGGAGTTCTGCTACAGAAGTTGTAAAGTGTTTACATGAATAAAACAGGAGACTGTAGGAAAAGAGAGGATCCTTTATTTCTTTAAGAAGCAGTGAGTGCTGCCTTGGAGATTGAAGGGCAGGCACAGGGTCATTGTGTACAAGCTGAACAACTGCCTTAAAATATTTTTTATCTTGCATTTATAAAGTGCCTGACTCAAAGCATATAATTGGGTTTATAGAAGTCCTCAAGCTGCCATTTACCACTGAACTCTGTGCCTGCTGTGGTTTAAGTATTACCGATACATAATTCTAGTAACTCTTTAAAATCTGACCCCTGACATTTCAGTTTGACCTAGGTAACAAAACTGACCTCCTGATTTCAGTTTGCATCCTTTGTAATGGGAAAGATTATTGGTATTTGTGAAGTAGTCAGGTAATATTGTACTGATAAGCATCACAAAACAGCCTATGAAAATTTCTCATCAGCATTTGAATAGTGTGAACTAAGGTAAGGCTGCCCACTGAGCAGAGGATGACAAAATAAAATATTGAACAATTGTTTATGGAGTGACTATCACTCATTTGCACTAAATAGGAGCAGGACCCTAGGGATGTAATAGTACATAATCAAATCACTATGTCTGCATCATGATGTATAAACAGGCTGAAGTAAGGTTGCATGATGAACCTTGAATCTGGAATTCGTAACATCTTAGTCCTTGACTTTGCAACCTTAAGAAAAGTATTTTAGTAGGACATTTGTGTTTAATTTCCTACTGTTGTTAAAGAAGTAAGCTCAAAAACAAAGCTTCATTGTGTGGCCCATCAGCAGGTTTGGACACTGGAACTGTAACACAGAAAATTCTGCTGTTGGGTTTTGGGAAGGGACTGATGATCCTTGTTTCCTCCATATGAATCAGTAACACAGGGGTAACTCTCAGATATTTGTTAGTGGGCAGAGTTTGGGTGAGATTTCCACTTCCTACCAGAGTCCTTTCCCGTGCTTATGCTTCCCAAGCATGGCTCTTTTTGCCCTCTCTCCTCCAGCCTGCTCCTGGCTTGCTTCTAATCCACTACTGGCTCCTTCATTGTTGCCTGGTCACAGTATCACAGTATCACAGTATCGCAAGGGTTGGAAGAGACCTCAGAGATCATCAAGTCCAACCCATCACCACAGCCCTCAAGACTAGACCATGGCACTAAGTGGTCCTCACTATCCTGCTGACCTCAGCCCTTCTCTTGTTTTGTCAGTCCTTGTATTGCTCTTTCATATTATACCCCTTGGACAGCCCTTCGTTGGCTCACCTGGTCAGTCATCTTGTAGCTCTGAGGCACTTGTTCTACCAGTCTCTTTGATTTTTGTGTCTCCCTGGGACTTCTGGTGGCATACTACATGCATACCTTCCTCAGCTCTTGTCTCTCTTCTTAGAGAACTTTTCCTCACACACAGTTCCCACCCTCTTTTTTCATCAGAGTACTTTAACCAGACTGTCTCACTGAGGCAATACCAGTTTCATGCCAGCATGTCAGATCCTTAGATCTCCCCTGATCTGCTCTCTGGTTTTGATGATTACTAGTCCCAAGTGTTAATTAGCAGGTCCATTTCTTCCCCAGTCTTTATCCAGAGAGTTTGCTGCTCTCTTGAAGGCTTTCTAGCTGCAGCTCCCAGACTCTGCCAGTCTCTGTGTTTGTCCCTCAGGCTGTCAGTCCCAGTATTTCTTCAGTCCTTTCCTCCAGCATTCCAGTGTCAGTGTTTGTCCTCTCTATATTCAGATCTTATGGCTTCTTCCTCTTACTAGCTAAGCACAGCTGAGTGACTCATGGAGAGCATAAAAGAAATGGTCTCCTGTCTGTCAGGTCTGGTGCCTGTCCTTTCCTACTCTCCATGCCTCTTGCCTGTACTGCCATCAGGCCACAACCACAGTGGGTAACTATTTTTTGAAAGATTAATTTTGTCTCTGTATCTCCAAGATGGA
>VWZE01025964.1:333668-466494 GCA_013396675.1 Eubucco bourcierii | reverse complement strand
GTGTTGTGACCCCCTCAGCAGCAGCGCCGCAGAACAACGGTGCCCCCGCCGGCGTCATGTCCCCGCTCTGGCAGCCACTACTCCCCGAGTCCTGCGGAGAGGGCCGGGGCAGAAACACGGGTGCCGGCGCAGGGGACGGATTAATACCCGAGTCGCGAGGCAGACCTCGCCGGCCCCACAGACTGTGCCTGGCCGATGGGGCTGGAGTGGAGAAGGTGCGGCAGGGAGGCTGGGGCCGCCCCTCTCGGCTCTCCGAGGGGCGGCTACCGAAACCCGAGCGGCCGGCGGGGGCGTTTCCCTGGCCGGGCTGGCTGCGCCCTCCCCCCGCCCTGCCTCCCACCCGCTAGCCGCTGTTTTTTTTCTCTCGTGCCGCCCTCAAGGCTTCTGCCTGCCCGGAGCCGCGCAGGAAAGCGGGCAGGGCTAGTCGCTGGCCATGGCTGGCTACCTCTCCCCCGGCGCGTACTTCTACGCCGAGGAGCAGGAGTACTTACAAGCCTACGAAGATGTCTTGGAGAGATATAAAGGTAGGATAGTCCTCCTGCAACGGGGCCGCCGCACCCGCCGGGGCTGTCGCTGCCTCGCCGGGCGTGGCGGCTGCGGTCCAGGGGAGGCTCTGGAACTGGTGAAGGCAGGCCAGGTGCACCCGTCCGTGACGCGGGCGTCAGGGGCTGCGGGTGGTCCGAGACCCGGCGGGTTGCTTCTCGACGGGTAACGGAACGGACGTCGGCAGCATCTGCTATAAATAAAAATTGCCAGTTACCCGATTTACCCCTTGGCAGTGCGGGAAACGCGCTTTTCTTGTGCCTTAAAGTCTGTTTTTCGAGTGTTATGCGGACGTGGTGGTGGGCGTTGCGATGTACATTTGTATTGAAAGCTTCAGCTTATTTTGACCATTTTGTTTATTTTTTAGTGGTCGGGCAAAGAATGATCTTAGTTTGTGTATCACCTGCGTTCTTCATCAAATACAGAAAAATACAGGAAGAAAGGCCATCATCCATAAGAAATCTGCATGCAGCTAAAATTATCATGCTGGGAATATATATTGCATTACTTTCTTAAATTAATCAGGATGGGAGAGACAATTTGGGAGGCATGATTCATTACTCAGTTTTTCAGTGTGTTCTCTAATACTAAAACTGAATATGCTTGTAAAAAATATTATGGTTCTGATTTGAATTTAGGTGGAAAAGGGGTACAGATAACTGTTCAGATGGAATCTTGATCCCAGAAATAGTTTTGACAACATGTCACTGCATATGCTGATATTTGCAGCTCTGAATCCTTTTGTAACGTTTGGAGAAGAAATAGGTTAGACTTTATGCCTGGAAATATTCAGTTATATGTTTCCAGTTGGTTGTGAAGGTTTTGGCTGAATGTTTTCCACGGATAGGAATGGGAGTGGCGCACTTTAAGATGGCTCGATATGAAGATCCCATTAATTGATTTTATGTAATCCATGCTGCTAGTGGTCGTATTTTGAGGAATGAACCTTCTACAGATGGTTATTTTGACATGAGAACTTGTCAGGTGTGAGTCTACTTTATACCTGTGTCATTCCTAGTTTCATGTGTCATTAACAGTATTGACTAATGACTTCTTTGTGTCTGTTGCCCATTGTGTCAGTGCAGCTATGGAGCATGTGCGCTATTTCTGCGCTCAAATCGATTAGTGCATTTTAGTTGAGAAAGTTACTAGGAAATTGCAGTTTGTAATAGATCATCTTCAAAAGCACTTCCTTATTCCATCTTCTCCTATTTTTGAACTCATCCATTAAAATTTTTGTAAAAAATCAGTTACGTATAAAACAAACGGACCGTTTACTTTTTAAAGAAATCAATCACAGGGAAAACTTGTCTCTGGTTCTAGCACAGGGTACTCCTATTCTGCTTTAGATTACTTTAGATTTACTGCTGGAATCAGGTTTAATAAAGTTCATTATCATACCCATTTGTCTACTTAACCTGGAAAAGATACTAGGCCTGATTTCTGCTGTCAGTGAAATGTTTATCAGGAAAAGGACTGAAAGATTTTTTTTTTTTTTTAAGAGTGGTTAGGGATAGAAAGACTAGGTAAACTCCTGAAACTAGTTCACATGTCTGTTAAATTGCATTCTGCAAATATTTGTATTTATCATATTGTGGGGATAACATGGCATCCATTCACATGCTGTTTTCAGTGACAACCAAATTCTGAAATTTATTCAGAATTACAATTTTTTTGTTGTCATAGTTTTTAGTGTCATATTTAATACGTTGGTATGCTCTGTTTTGCTGCTTGAGGTATATTTTATTCACTGGGAGGAAAGGTAAAAGATTTGGACTTGTTTTAATTAAGATGTCTTTGAAACCTGGAAAACACATCATGTTTTAAAATGTGTTTCTAGGCTGGCCATGATTTCCCATTTGAGTCCCAGTAGTATGACTTCACTACTGCAATTTTTGTTCTGATGACTTGCTACGGGAGCTGATCTAATCCGAAAAGAATTGCTACAATATAGTCTTTGAAGAGGGAGTGCCATTTGTCTGAATTTCTCAGTTTTGTAAACTCTGCCTTTGGTAATTTCCTTAAGCAAATGCAAACCATGTTGACTGTATTTTTAAGATGAGCTTCAGTCCATAATTTTAATGCTAATATGTTATTTTCCTTTCCACTGTCTGCAGCATGCTGTTATATTCATCTTAGACATTATCGAGGTGCCAAATTATCTATGTCCCAGCTGTTGAGTAGTATAACTAGCAGAGTCAGCTGTGCAAAATTCATTGCCTGTCTTGGAAGGCTTGGGATCATGTGATGCCACATCATTAAGACATTTGGACTGTTTGATTTAGGAAGAGAAAATCAATCCTTTCTGTATGTTGAAAAGTGAAATTCTACTTTTTTATCCATTTCTACAGCTGAAATAGCCTGTGGATCTTGACAAATGTGCAGTACTGGGAACATTACTGCTTTAATGGTTGAAACCACAATTTTGTTCATCTCTAAATTCTGTCTGCTGACCATGGCTCTGGCTCTGGCTGTGACTGTGTATAATTGGCAACTGTTTGCTAAATCTGAGGTGGCAGAGAAAAGCTGTTTGCTGTGGGAGAAGAGAGTGTTTTCTGATTCCTGGTCAGCTCAGTTGCTGGCTGTCATACTGTGCTTGTAGTAATTCATTGTAGTATCTGTAAAATGCTTTGATGGAAGGAAAAAAAGTCACATTAGCTCAGATGATTTAGATATTATGCTGAATCAAGCTACTTATTCAGGGAAAAAAATGCTTCTTTGTTGGTAGCACGTCTAAGAATTCAAAGGCAAAGGCTTTATTGTGATAGTTGGCATTAAAATGTCTAGTGTACTTTATCTGAAATTTTGTTGCATTTCCAGCAAGTCACATCTTGTTTGTGACTAAATAGGCAAATGAGAACTCATACAAATGTAATATAACAAAATATCATACAAATTAATATAACTGTCATTTCAACTTTTTTAGATTTTTTTTAAAAAATATTTTATATAAACATATTTTATATGTTTGAGTTCGCTAGAAGATTGTAAAGAACTTTAAAACATTGTCTTCCTGCTTTGTAAGTTATCTTACCATTACCTGGAAACAGAAAATAATAAATAGCTTCAGGCTTCTTGATAAATAAGAAAACTTCCAATAGTATTTCATATGCATTTGATTTTTAAAATGTTAAATGCCATCTTTATCAGATAGCATAGGCAAGCATTGTTCCATACCAACATTGAATACTAAATACTTGAAGATCACTATCTTAAGCTTTAGCTGTAGTGCATTTATAAGATTTACTGTGATACAGTTCTTAAGTAGTACATCAGTAATCCAGGCTTACATATATATGATTCCTCTGAAATTGTGTAGTTGACTAGAGGTAAAACGGTTTTGTATTTTTCAGTTCAGGTAGTAGACACTTATTTGAATACCAGCTGCAATAATCTTGTCTTCCCGCATGATATTTGACAATTATGTAACAAAGTTACCTCCCTATGACATCATTATTGAAATGGGCACATCTGTTAATGACTGCATGATTTTTGTTTCTGAAGAAGAGGTCATTCTTAGTGTTAAGTATTTAATAAATTGCAGTTATTCAAGAATATTCTTAAAATCATGTAAGCTATAAAAAAAATTAAAATATATCTGACACATGCAAACCTCTGTAAGGCTGTAGATTTTGATTACAGGACTGCTTATAAAAAATACAGCCTTACAGTTCCTGTACTTGACTGAATATGTTAGTGATAGGAAAGGTATCCTATAATATTTCCTCTGGATTCTTTTGGATCCATTCCTAAGGATGCCTGCTTACAGCTTCCTCAGAGTACTTTGGTCTTGCTTTGTTGCCTGCCTCTGCAGGAAGGAGGGGCAAGGCGAGGACTGGGGATAGCAAAATGCAAGTAGGGTTGTTTAAACTTTGGTATGTTCTGTTTTGCTGTTGGCCTTTCTGTCCTGTTTTAAGAAGATCTGTAATGCTACACATTCTGTTGAAGCATGGCAAACAGTTCTGTTTCTGTATCCTGAGAACAAAGGCGACAAAGATGGATGAGAGCTAGCAGGTCATCATGCATTTTGTTGCCTTTGTAGGATTCATAGGTAATTTAATTTGTTCTCATGACTGATTGATGGTAATGTTAAGTAAACTTGATATTGTTTAGGTACTGCTTTAAAATTAAGATTTAGAAAATAAAATAGATGCCTTTCGTACAGTTCCTTTAAGTTGACTTCAGGAAAGGACCATTTGCTCAGAAAGAATTTTGTACATCTGAAAATTAAGCTACCACTGCATTTTATGAATTCAGAGGCTCCTAAATGTGTTTATCAGACCTGGTTCAGGAATATTCCTTGGAGATGGCATGATAGATCAAAGAGGAGGGACCCTGGCAGACACTCCTTCATCTGGATTCTGTGAATTTCTGAATTTCTTTATTTGTGCTCTGAACTCGGGACTCTCAGCTGTGAACTAATTGTATCTCCTGCTTCAGGGCTTCTGATACTGAACTCTGAAGGAAAATGGTCGTGTGAACACATGAAACCTGCAGCTTTACTCTGTTTCAACATTCCTTCCTCTTTAAGCAGAAAGTTTCTCACTTCAAAATTTCTTGGAGATGGGGTTTTTTGGAGAGTGCCTTTTATCCTTAATGTGAACCAGATCGCATTTGATTTGTGTGAGCATTTTGCTTTGAGCTAAGTTTGAACAGGTCTTAATGTCATTAGAGCAAAATTACAAGAACCTGAATGTTAGCTGATTTAGTGAGATTCTATCTGTGAAAATGCCTCAAGATTTGGCATTTACAAAGAAGCTGAGTTTGATAGTATACATAAGCTGGTTGTGTCTCCATGGCTTTAAAAGATACCTGTTTGGCTGACTAAGTCGGGCAGAACTTGGCCATCAGTTCAAATATCTTTGGCATGTGAATTGAGGCAGAGATCAGAGGTCTGTTGAGTTGCTTTTCTGGTACTTACCAATTCCCATTGAGTCAGCAACATCTTTTAAACAAAGCTCACGGGAGTATCTCATAATTCCTTTTTTTAATGGCCACAACTAGGACGTGGTGAAGTATGGGTGGATGGGGGAAAAAAATGGAAAATAAACGTCTGTCATTATTTTGTTAAAAGACTTTATTTTCTGCTCTGCTGTTTTGTTTTGTTTGTTTGTGAGGTCTTTTGAGTGTTTTTGTTAATGTGTTTCTAATTGTTCTAGTTTGCTAATTTTTAGTGATATTTTTCATGAAAACCAGATAATGCATTCTTTTTCCTCTACATTATTCAAACCATACCTGATTTGAGGAATTTATTCCACTATTTTGCTGGAACTTGAGCAAGGATTTGAAATTGAGTGTTTCGTAAAATAAAAATGGACTTACATGCTTGAAGCTAAGTGCAAGTATTTGAGAAGTTCAGGCTTAAAAGAATAAAGTTTTGTAAATGTCAAGTATGAATGCAGTTGTTGCTGCATGCCTGAGATGTTTCCTGCAAAACATCATTAAAGCTGTTTAATTTAACAAAGCTTTGATTTTCTGTAGTGGGTGAAACTATTCCTGTACTGAATACTTCCAGTCAACCCAGCTTTGAAACAGGTGAAACAATGCTCACAAAGACACTTCAGTCCAGGGGTCACATACTGAAGGGCATGTTAAGAGTCAGATCTTACAAGCTGTGCTGTGTAGGCAGGCTCCGGTGCTTTTGTGAGAATACACTGGCTTCAGAAATCCACCCACACAAGCCTTTTCCCCAGCTTGGGGCATAACTAGTAGCTCAACCTTTAATAAAGCATACTCCTTCTGAAATGGGTCATACTCTACGGCATTCCAACTTGGACTTAGCTGCAAGGAAAGTAAGTTAGTCTCTTTCCAGATTTAATTTTGTTATACCATTTTGTTGTGGAGTGCAATTCCTCACCATTTTGGATTTTGTACGTTTTTAAACAGTCAATAGATGCAGATAAATCTGTGAGAGGACAGAGATGCTAGGCAGGTACTTTGGGGGATAAGTTCTGCATGTGGCAATGACACAATTCCTGTAACCCTGAGGATGGTGTTAGGCCTTTGGGCTTTCAGTAGCTTAGGCAAAAAAAAGTGCCATGAAGCACTTTTGAACTTGGTTTGCTTTTAAATATGTTTTCAGTGTTCAGTTTCATAGTTAATGTCACAGGATCACAGGATGTCAGGGGGTGGAAGGGACCCAAAGAGATCATCAAGTCTAACCCCCCCCTGCTGGAGCAGGACCATACAATCTAGCTCAGGTTGGAGGAATGCATCCAGACAGCTTTGAAAGTCTCCAGAGGAGGAGACTCCACAGCCTCTCTGGGGAGCCTGTTCCAGTGTTCTGTGACCCTTACAGTAAAGAAGTTACCCCTTGTGTTGAGGTAGAACCTCTTGTGCTGCAACTTCCATCCATTGCTCCTTGTCCTATCAGAGGGAGCAAGTGAGAAGAGCATGTGTGACATTACAGTATTGATAATGTGTTATATAGCACACATAAATACACATCAACAGTTAAAGGGGAGTTCATAGCCAAATTGTGTTGGAAAACTAAATTAGTTTGTCCTGAGATTTAGTTATCTGGCTACCTGACACTTTGCACCACTTGGATCTAAAATTAGTAGGGCTCTTTTTATACTGGGATCAGAGATAAGTATATATATTTTAGTTCAGAAAATTCATAAGAGTCTGTCTTTCTATGCATATTTTGGAGTGATGTTTTGGGCAACTTGGAGATGAGACTGAAGGTGAATGGAAAGGCCTCTAAATGTCTTCTGCTGGGTACTGAAATGGGTATCCTGGCATCCTGCTTGGACACTTTCCTACTGCTGGATCAGGTTACGGTTTGAGTGTTCCTCATGTGTCAAGGTCTTTTAAGCACAGTAGTAACCACATGAGAAAATGTGTGCGTGGTCATTTGGACAGACATTTTACAATAATAATAATAAAACATCCTGAACAGGTCTAACAAAAGAGCTTTTTTGAGAGGTGAGTGGCTCTTGCTGTGGTTTTAACTCAGAACTTCCATTAATTTTGGTAGGACTCAGGAACTTGGCTATTGATGTTTATAAATATTGAATGCTTTAAATTACTTTGCCTTCAAATAAATTTTTAATCTAGAGATAAAGGGCTTACATTATGTCTTAGAAATTAGGTAATGACTCAAACATTTTTTCTGGGGAAAACACTGCTGTGTGCATAATCTCTGGGAATAAGGTGATCATAGAATGGTAAGGTTGGAAGGGACCCCAAGGATCATCTAGTTCCAAGCCCCTACCATAGGCAGGGACACCTCCCACTAGTACAGCTCACTCAAGGCCTCGTCCAACCTGGCCTTGAACACCTCCAGCGAGGGAGCATCCACAGCCTCCCTGGGCAATCTATTCCTGTGTCTCACCACCCTCACTGTAAAGAACTTCCTCCTAATATCTAGTCTAAATCTCCCCACTGCCAGTTTAAACCCAGAAGTAGTTCTGCTTTCAGAGTAGGGGTGTTTTCGAATACACATGCAGCAATTTTTGGTTGCTAGCCTCAATGACTTCTAATACAAATGAGAAATTCTCTTCCAAGGAATATACAGTATTCAGATCATAACCTTATGTTGGCAATCCTGTTATAATACCATATATTGCATTTAAAAATCAGTTTTGGAAAGGTTTTAAATATGAAGTCTCTGGGGAAAAAAATCTTAATATTTAGAAAGTAAGTTGATTGCAGAATTGGAAAGGAGATACGTTTTAAACATACTGAAATTTTCTTTGTATTGTAGAGCAACATTTTTGTCATGCTTTATTACTACTGTCTTTGTTTCATTTTTAATAGAACAGTTGCTAAGAAACAGTTGTCATTCTGGGTAGTTTTTTGTTTTTCTGTGCTAGACTTAAAGTAGCATTTGGCTCAGTGTCTCTTTAACGGAGAGAAGAACAGACACAGATGAGCTACAGGAAGAAAGGCAAAGTTCATTAGGTCTGTTGATGAAATTACCATATAATTTTACCATGCTGAACAGGATACTTTTGCATTGTTCCGTTTCTCTTGTTTTTAAATAGAGCCCTTGTTAATAAAGTCCATACACTCCCTGTGAGGCCAGATCTGGCCTACCTCTGAGAATATCAACCCACATTCTAATTTTCTGCTTGTCTGTGTGGCAGATCATATTAAATGAAATCAAATTGATTGATGTAAGCATTATATGCCTCTACTTAAATTGTACAAATCTCCTGTTACTCTGCATCAGTCCAACTGTCCAACTTGTTTGAAGTGGGTTTATAGTACCACTCAGCAGCTGTCTGTAGCACCAAACATTTATCTGTGTTTGCAGCACCAAACATTTATAATCCACATTATAAGCTAACTTAAAAAGATTGCTTTAGTGCAGTAGAACCAATAAATGTTTATGTGTTGATATTTTGACTGTCATATTGAAACACTTTTTGACCTTGAGAACCACAGAATTCTTTAAATTTTCTTGAGTGTTAGGTTTCTATTTTGAGGGCGTGTATGACTCCACGATAATTTGTAATTTAATCACAAATACGAGGATCTGATTAAATAAAGTTTGAAAGTGGGTGATCTTCTTTATTCTTAGCATGAAGTGTATTTTAATTTTGGTGCCTAGATTTTTGTAGTCAGTTTGCTGACCAACATTGTCAAATGGTCCCTTGAATAGTTAGACATGACTAAAATGTTGATGGATCTTTATAAAGTTTGTGTTGGGTGTTTTATGTGTGTGGGTGGGTTGTTGGATGTTTTGTTGGGTTTTTTGTTTTGTTTGTTTGTTGTTGTTATTTTTTCTTTGTGTTTCTTCCACCAATACACTTTTTTGAGTCTATACTCCTCTGATCTTCGTGTATGTTCATATATCTTCAAATACGCCTTCAGGGCATACTTGTTTGTTCAGAGTTGCATGCCCTTTCTTCCTGGTAAGAAATTTGTAGGGGGTGAGAAGAAACTGCCTTTAGAAAAAGAGGAAAACAAAAAAAACAAACCCAAAGAAACAAAATATAAAAAGGAAGAAAACCCCAACAACAACAAAACAAAACCCAAACACTTCCTACCATCTGGAAGATCCAGTGCGACTCCTGGTCCTATACTTTTGTTTCCCTTTTTTCCCCCTTCCTCCATCTCTTTCAAGTTAATTCATGCTAAGTTTTTGCTGTAGGTTGGATTCCTTGTGGACCTGTGCATAGAAAGCTCAAGGAGAAGATTGACTTGCTTTGGGGGACTTCCTGTGGAACACTCTTGCACTCTCCCTGCACCAACTTTCAGGGAAGTGAATTGTGCTTCCTCCTCTACTGATCCCTTTGGTGGAAAAAGGGAACACCTTGCAGTTTCCCCCTGCTTACTGCTGGAGTGGAGAGCACCCATGGTGTGCTAGCTCTAGTGTTAGAAAGCAGCAGAGACTTCACTCCCTGGATTGCAGTTGAAGCTGTAGAAAAGCCTTTGGGATGTTCCTTGTCAAAGTCAAATGTAAAAAAGCGTGTGTGTGTTTGAAATGAGATTTCTTGAGTTATATGCCTGTGAGCTGGTTCCTGCTGTGAACTTGAGTTCCTGGAGTCAGAATAAAGACAGACTGGGTCTTGAGTCTCATGTACTGATGTGCTGACATCCTACTGTGAGAGTGTTTCAAGTGCAGAGTTTAATCCCTCTCAGTGAAAGTGCTGAGGAGAACACCACCCAGGGGGATAGGCACTAACACGATCACTTCTTTTACAGTGATTGTCCTGATTTTGGTCTTAGTTTCAGTATTCTAACTAGAGCCTCTAGGCGTGTAAGCATTGCTGGTTTGACGCAGTTGGTCTGGTTTTGTGCAAGGTCCATGCACTGGCAGTGATAGCAAATGCTCCCTCCCTATTGTGTGTGATCTAGTTAATTATGCAGTGCATTAAGATGTCTTCTAATAACTACATATTAAACCCTCAAGACTTGTTTTAAGTTGATTTGTCACTTGATTTTTTTTTCCTTTTTGTTGTTTTTGTTTATGTTTTTTCTTCCTTGAGTAAATAAACAGGCCATACTTTGATACAGCATTTATCTCAAAGACTAGCAGTTAGGGTTGACAAATGGCTTAGATGCTATGTGAGATAATGGAGTCTGCTTGTAATTTGGTCAGGCTAGCAAATAAACAGAAGATAATCTAATTAACATTTTTGTTTGGTTTTTTTCCTTCTGTATTTCAGTTTAAATGTATTTAATGATTAAAAGTCTCAGCTTCTACAACATCTTCATGCCTCTAAGTTCTCTCCATGCCACAGTACAAAACATTTAATTATTTTACATGCACTTCAGTGCGTCTGCTGCTGATACACTTGGTGATGTGAGGCAGTATTACTGTATTTGGTACCTTTGTTGCATTACTGTTTTATGTCTTTGATATGTGTTTAAGGACTCTCTTTGGTGTGTGGTTTTTTTTTTTTTTACACAGTTCTAAAATACCAAGTATCTTTTCAAATTAGTGGTGTATATACATATTTTATTTAAAAGGCACTAACAACAGTTTTATTAAATTCAGTAGCTACATGCTTGTTTTTGCCTCTCATCCTGATTTACCTTGCTAGTGTCAAATGTGTTTCTGATGGATACAGTTGTCTATTTTGTGAAGTGTCATCCTTCATGATCTTAACTACTACTTCCTGTGATGTTTGTAAACAGGATTTTTTGTGTGTCAGTTATTGCTGATATTTTTACTGTGACAACAGTTTTATCTGCAAGCACAGCTTTTTACCTCGCTCATTTGGCCATTTTCACTTTTTATATCAGGGTAAAGCTATTTTTGTTTGAATTCGTGTCACAGTTGCTGTCAGCATTGTTTCTGTCTAGACTTTGGCCGTAATGGGCCTAACTGTCCTAACCCACCACCTATCAAGGTCTCCCCCACCACTTCCCATGGCTCAGTAGCGTTATTTTAGCTCTCTTGGGCTGGCAGCCTCTGTCCCAGTGATGCTGCAGCAGGGGTGGTCTCCAGCTCTGCACAACCCTTCACTGCCCTGCCTGGCCATGGGCCTACACACTGGCCTGGGAGATACTTGATGCTCAAGGAATGGGGTTGTACCAGTGCCTCCCAGCTTCCCTGCTCCTGTGTGGAGCAGTGGGATGGGTCTGTCTGCCATCTCCAGCCTTGCTACCCTGTGGAGAGCCTCCTGCCTCCTCCAGCATCCTGACCCCAGGCTGCTGCCAGCCTCTGCTGTACCATGACAGTTCTGTTGCAGGCCTGTCTTTTGCTTCAACTGCATTGCTTAAATTGCTTTTCCAGTACTAACTAATTACTTTCTTTCTCATTTTGCCCTCTATTCTGGTTTCTTTATACATGTGTGTCAAATTCACATATGGTTTAATGGCCATGGTGGTCTTAAGTTGATGGTTGGACTCCATGATCTTAGATGTTCTTTTCAACCAAAACAATTCTGTTATTCTGTCATTTACACGTGCTAGGCTTTCTGTGCCTCTCTGGCTGATGGTACTTATTTTGGTTTATATCATGTTTTGTTTGATGTTGGCCTTTCTAGAAATGGTTCTGTATGTAGTTGAAAAACTACTCTGTGAAAGTAGAGCATTTTAATGTGTTAAGACAGCATTAGACTTCTAATTTTAGGCCTGAGCTTGAAGAGTTTTGATTATCTGCAACTTAGCTATAAATTTTTGGGTGTTTGGTTAGAACCGTAATGTTTTTCTATTACAACTGAGGTGCTCTGTGAAGATGTGGGAGTAAGAAGGCTGAAAGGAAAGCAAATTATAGATTGATGAGCAGGAGAGAAAAGTGTTGGTTCTGGGCTTTGCTTCTAGGGCTGCTATTCCTTTTTCTTTCCTGATGTTCATATGCATAAAAAATTTCAAAGATCAGGATGAAACACTGAGCTGAACTGTGTAATAACATCTCCACAAGGAATCAGAATCAAAGAAAGGACATTGATGTTTTCAGCATGGACAACTCATGTAAAATGTAGAGCTGCCAACATTAAGAATAGCAAAAGATGTTGCTTCCATTTAAACATGTGTCTTCATTGAAAACACCAATAATGTCCTTCACTCTGAGAATGGAGGATCCACACAGCAAATTTTGGTAAGTTGGTAAAAATTCCAGCAGAATGAAGCCATAGCAGGCAAGTGGGGCAGGTTTTATGGAAGCAACAGTGAGGCTTTGGAAGGTAACCATGGTTTCTCATGTCCATAATACCTTCTAATCTGTCATCTGAATAAGGTGATGGAAAGCCTGAGGAACTTGTTGAAGAGCAGTGAGTGCTGGCTACTTTGCAAGGGACTGAGAGCCTCGTGTGATAACAAGGCTAGTAGAGATCCTGCCTGTGGGACCCAATCCTACAGCCTCTGGGTTGGGCCTGGGGGCAGGAGCCAGATTCATCCATCAGTTCAAATCCCCATAGGGTTTGAGATGTGCCCAGGGGCCTTAAAAGAACTGTCAAGGTTGACCAGTCTGCAGTAGTGTCATTTCCAGCTTCCCTTCAGAACAGGCTTAAGCACCTTGCTACTGAATCCAGTTGCACACACTACATCAGTCAAATGAGTCATTCCTGCACTGCCCTACATATTTCTCTCTATGGAATGGTTATTTTCAGTTTTCCTACACATCCTTAAATGATGTGACAGTCTGCTTTGCAGTGACTTGTCACTTGGCAGGGAAAAGTTTATGGTCATTTGAGTTGTTCAGGTGGGTAGAAGGTGCATTCATTTTCCCTCTTGTCTCTGGCTATTGTTACACTTCCTTGACTGTCCTGACCCAGTGTCCCACTGTCATAGAGGAAGAATTCCAACCAGACTGGGAGTGCCTGCAGCAACTCTTACAGCAGTTGATATGGGGATTGGCTGGTTAAGTGCTCTGTATAAGAACTGTTGCATTCAGGCCCAGGATGTGTCTGTCAGTTCGCAGAAGGACATACCTGTTAGCAGAATATTAAAGATTTGCAGTTGAAGTACAGAAGAGATTTTTATAAGGTCTTGACTAGTCTTATGTGGACTTTGTTATTGACAACCCTTGACTGTTGTGTTTGAAGCAGATTGTCTTCTTTTTAATTATTGTGACATTTCAACTTGTCACCCAGTGGTATGCATTTATTATATCTTGTCCTTGTCTCATGGGTCAGCTTGGGATCCAGTGGTTCTGAAATGTATCAATCTCCTCTCACCTATGTCTGAATGTTGCCTTCATGACCTTATGCAGAGTCAAATATCACTTGAGCTATTTTTGGTAGCTGTTATTTCAGCAGCAAATTTCTTCCTTATTCTCCAAGCAACAGCGCTTCACCAGGCTCATGAAATTCCCCCATGGTTTATTTCTGAATGGTGGATTTTCATCTAACACCTCCCTTCTTTTTAGAATCACATTTGGTACAGAAGAAATAGATTAATGTTCTCAAGATCTTGTTTTTTTCTACTGACTGTTTGTTGTGGCATATGGAAGTTAATAAGGCACAGCTCTGTCTTCAAAGTTGGTATCAAAGTGCATAACCTAATCTTGCCAGGATACTACCTGTCTGGTAGGCCTTCCCTCCAGCTGAACAGCAGGACTCACTCCAGGAGACCAGTTGCCACCATGGGTAGATAAGTTAGTATAGCAGCTCTGTGGTGTAAACAGATGAGCAATACAAGCAGTGTGCTTTGGGCTTAGCTGCTGAGTTGGATGTCTAGTTCAGGAGAGTGTAACTTCAACTACTGCTTGACCAAGGCAGCTGACATGGCTCTTCTGTATCTGTCTGGGAGGAAAGGATGTTGGTTAGTTATGTGTAGTGGGAGTCAAACTGACTCATTTGCAAGAGAGTGTGACCAGCTTTGTACACCACAGTCCAGTGGGACATGTGGCACGTGATCATTTCAGAACTATTCATGGTTTTGTGTACGTCTGTCTTCATCTGAAGGAACCATAATTACTGTATGGTGTTGCAAAATGGACGAGTTGCTCTAGACTAAGATAAAAGAGAAGCTTCCAGCACGTTAGCTAATCTGTATTAGTTGTCTAGTGTGTCTGCTCGTGCTCAGTGGTGAGATGGAATGTAGCTAACCCTTCTTTGAGTGAGCCCTGTGCTTCTGGGCACACCTGACATTTGCCTCCAAGTACCATGATATATCTAATATGCTCTCTGTCCGTTTGGTGACTGGCTTTACTTACAGTGCCCTACTTGTCTTGGGAAGGCATTTCCTTTTCCAGAATGCAGTAAGACAACATGATTGACATGAGCAAGGATTAGAGGTAAGGAATTCAGGGCAGTCATTGCGGTACTTTGAAATCTGGATTAAAAAGTTGAAGCAAAAGTTTCTTCTCTTGAGGTTACATCAATGATAGCAAATTAGTGTGAAATGGACCATTTTATAATACTGATCATGGAAGAGTCTCCTGTGCCCTGAAATGTTTTTTCTCCAGATTGGGCTGCAGACAAGCTCTGTTGGGAATGGTGCATGACCCATGTTCACCCTGAACCATGCCTGAGAATTGTCTGGAGACAGACAACTGACAGGGGCTGAAACCAAGCCAAGGACGGCTTCATCAAAAACTTAATGGAACTGGAAGATTTAATTCCAGTGCCTAGGAGCACATGGCTGATGTTCTGTTTGCTAGGTCAGATGTAGTCTAAAAATTGTTCTGAAAAGATTTTTACTGTCTCAGTTTTTCAGAGTTACTAGGCTTTAGTAGGTGTCATAATTGGTTTCAGCTCACATTAATTAAGCAATCTAAATTCTGATGTCCTGTTTTTAGGAGCATTCATGCTAGTAAGAAGGGAAAATACTATGTGCAGATTTAGAGCAAAAAAAAAAATTTCCTTCTGAATACTAAGCTATGGAAAAAAATCTAATGTAATGAAAGTTATTTAATTTGTTGTGATTTCTATTTGTTTGACAAGTATTCCATCTGCTTGAGTAAGAAGCTTCTGATGCTTTTCCTGACATCTTTATGAGCTGATTTTTTTGCAAGTATGAATTCAGTTTATGCTGGCAATGGGAGCATTCCGTAAGATAACCAAATACAGAACATTTCAGAAAGACATGAAAAATAATAATAAAAAAAAGGAAAGATGTAAATTTAAGATTTGATGCTATTTCTGAAATAACGCTTGAATTGTCAAAGTTGTACATCAACATGAAAAAGTTGAATACCTGACTGGGAAACTAGCCCACGTTCTTGAAATGTTATACCAAACCGAGGTGCTTGCTTTCTTCTTAGGTTTGATGGGAAATGAGTATGCACTAATATATATTTTTAGTAAGATTTTGATACTGTTAGTAATAGAAAAGTTACTTGAACACTGGCATATGTCAGGTCTGCACAGGAGTAGATGCAGTTGAGACATGCTTCCTATCTTAGAGAAAAGGGAATAATTAACAGTCTGCAATAGAGTTAGAAGTTGAGGCTTTACATAACAGTATTTGTAGAGCTGTAACTTGGTAAAAATTTCGAAGACTGTGTAATGGCTTCCAATTGGATGTTGCTATGATCTGTCAAAGTCTGCAAAAATGCAAAAGTAATTTTGCTTATTTGTGTTGATGCAGTGTCCTATCCCTCATTCAGTGTGGTCAAGTGCCACATACATTGTTTTCAACTGCATGGAGGAGAGTATGTGCTGAGAGTTTTGTACGGGTTTGTTTTTTATTGAAATCTGGAATAGCTGCATTAAGCTGCAGACATGATATGACTCGGTGCTTTTTGGTCCATCAGCAGTGGTTTTATCTTCAGGGGACTACTGTGCTGTCTCACTGTGCATCAGGACCACAGATGACTAAAGAAATGTCACACTGTGTTTCTTTCCACCTAATGAAGTTGCACAGTCAGATGGAAAAATGCTTTGTTTCACTAGTGACTTACTCTTAGAGAGGGGTGGCCAGAATAGTGCATGTGTTACAAATGGAACATGGGTAGCTATAGTGAAAAAGGATCTAGAAAGAATCTTCTTACTGTTGGGTGGACTTACTTATTTGAAATACTTCTTGTGGGTTAATCCAAGAGTTTTCTCCTTATGCCACAGTGGTTGGTTGCTATTGTATGTGCTTAGTGTCGTTTGATTTGTGAGATGTATGTTTGGCCCGAATGCTAACGTTGCTTTTTTGTTATTTTAGGTGTGTGTAGTAACTACTTCATGCATGTCATCCAGTTATAGTTTACTCGTTTGTTATAAGTGCTTTGCAGTTGGTTTATGATATAGTACTTTGTAGCATTTATTCAACTATAGGATATTCAGACTTTTCTTTATAGTAACTTTGGTCTGGATACGTAGTTTAAGGTTCTGATCCAGTCATTTGGCCACATTTAATTTAAGTTAATCAGCTTGCACTAACAGCTGTTTCTTTCCTGAAAATTTAAATTTCTCACATTACCTTTTGGTAAGTTAGCCTAGCTGGAGGGCAAACAGCCACTGTAAGAAAGAATATATGGGATGCAGAGTGAAGTTGAATTGCTGCTTGGTCATTATTTTCACTGTGATGTGAAGATGATGAGTCAGCAGCTGGTTGGCATTGTACCTTCTGATATATTAGACAAGTTGAATAGTAAGGATCAACCTCCTAGGGAAAAAAAAAAATGCATAAGATGTCAGTCAGAGTTAACGCTAATTTCGTCTTCACCCAACTCTGCAATAGAGACACAAGGCAAAAGAAAGATGACAAAGAGCATATTGTATATGAGTGCATCAAAAATGTGCAATATACTAATGCCCAGGTTTTGAACTGTGATGGTTTGGGAGTTCCCCGACCCCCACACTTTGCAAAATGACCCAGACTAGAGCTCAGCCAGCTGGAAGTTAAGGAATGAAGCTATACTTACAGCTCAGCACAATGATACAAGCAGATATATACACTATATACAGGAATATTTACAGAAATATACAAGTTAAAGGTAATACAGAAACACAACTCCCCTCCCAGAAATCAGAGACCCCAGGAGGGGCTCCCAACCACCCTTCCACCTTCTCCTCGCCCCTATACCTTACCCCAAGGTTTGCCTTACGTGCAAGGTGAGCTTGGAGGATCGGCCAGGGGGGTTAGAAGGAAAGTGGTTAGTGAAGATTAATGAGCAAAGAGGAACCAGAAGCTAGACCGCCTGAGATGCTGTGCCCCCAGAGAGAGACTGCCTTATCTAATGTTTTGAGTTCTTTCCCCAAGCATCTCAACAAGCCTATGAGTGAAGTAGACATCACCATTGTTTTCCTTTCACAGTCTATAGTGTAATTTTCTCTATTAAAATATCTCAATTAACCTCAAACCAGCACATGGGCTGAAGAATTTGAATTCAGATCATATGCAGAAACATCTGATTCTCCATCTCAAGGTGCTGCTGATTGATTTACTGACTTTGGGAAAGCTTTAATACTACTTTTCTTCAAGGCAACTGAATCTCATAATTAGATGGAAATGCCAACACTGTTTGACTGATGTAAAAGGTAGAGCAAAATTCAGCAGGAAATGAAAATGTCAATAAACAGTAGATAAAAAGTATTGCTTTTTCAGCAAAACAAGATGAAAGACTGAAAGAACAGAAAAAAGATCTGAAATTTGTAGAGAATACCTAGGTCTGAGCTCAGAATATCATGCTATGTTGCAAAGCTTAATGTTTGCTGTGGCATATTTATTATGCTTAACAGAGCTGTATATAGCAGGAGCAGTAAAATAATAAGAACTATTTAAAACTATGCTGGAAATGTGGCAACTCAGGAAGAGCTACCATTATTAAGTAAAATGCATCTTAAGTTTGTGCATTTTTTTTCTTCTGTATATATTTTTTTAGTTGGCATTTCTTTGCCTAGTAGTTTTCTGTAATCTGAAATAGATCAAATGGCTGTGGGAGCCAAGGTGCAAAGTTCACCTCCTAGCTGAAATCAGTTGGAAACCTTCCTTGATTCCCAGTAGTACAAAACATGATCTCTCCTGAGCTGGTGTGGGGTAACTGAATTTATAGCAAATTAAATCAAAGGCAATGCTTCATTTGGAAAAGTCACAATAATTTCTTTTTTACCCCCACTGTATTTTGTGGGTTTGGTTGTCTTTTTGAAGTATGAGGAATGTGTTCCTTGATCTGTTAGATCTCTTCCTAAATTAGAATACTCTGAAAGCATGTGAGTGTGTGACCAGGAGAGAGCCCTAGAAGACCTCATTCCAACCCAGTGTTGATAGCTAACATGATACTTACAATAAACAGATTTATAAATACTTCTAGAAGAGTTGATACCTTTAGTGGGAAGGAGAAAACTCTTTTCTTTGTGACTTTTTTCCCATGTTGGCATTACAGTTACACTGCAGAATTGAAAATTGGCATGATTACTGCATAGAGTTAATAGAAGTTTGTAGGAATAATGGGAAAATTAGTTGACCAAAATTCTGTTTATACATCTAGATTATTTTTTTTAAAGAGGAATTAAATAACTGCATGATGTAGGAGTCCTTGTGTGAGAAACAAAACTGTGAATGGAACACAATTGTTTCTCAAATAAAATTTTTAAAGCCTCAAAAGAATAAGGACGGAAAGTGCATTTTAGAAATCTGGACAAGGATTTAGTCCAATTTCTTTTTAAGTGCATATATTCCTTATGTGATCAGCTGCTGTATGCTTTCAGGAGGAGGGAGTTTCTAAATAGGTTTTGGCTTGTACTCTTCTGATTTACTGGTACTTGGCATCAGCAGCAGGTGTGAAAGATGCTTTGTCAGTCCGCATACTCATCAGGTGGTGTAGGCACCCTCCCTCACTGGGGGCTGAACAGATCACTGCTGTATTGACATATTTAAATTCAATCATCACTTGAAAATCTTTGATAAATGTCAAAGTCCTGTTACTGTAAGTCTTACAAAGGTAAAGAAAGTATTCTTTGCACGAATTGTTTTACAACTAAGTAGAAGTTAAAAGATGAAATGGTGTGCATATCAATATGCAGATATGTACAGGCTTATGTTGTCCTGACTGTTGAAGTGCCTGGGAAGACAAAGGTATTCAGCTGTACAGATGAGAGAAGGTATGTTGGAGGTTAAGAGAAATAGCAGTTTGCTTATTTGTTTTTGTTTATTTACTTGCTGTAAAACCAAGTTGGTTTTGTTTTGAGTGGCCCATGTTGGCTGTCTTACAAAGGGGTACAAATATGAAGACTACCTGTGGACTGCTGTTAAAGAAAGGAAGAGAAGAATATTTGATCTCTCCTGAGTAGATCACAACAACATATATTTATATCCATAATCATTGATACTTTTTTCCTAGATATTTGCAAAGGGCTTTATGATTTTATGACAGAAGAGTAATTTCAGGAACATTTCAATACTTGATAAAAATGATTCACTCCCCTTGTGTAGTCACTGAGTATTGGCTGATTTCCTATAGTAGAAGTTGTTCTGGAGAAGTGTTTTGAAGTTAGGATACATAGATGGTATTTGAGTTTAAGTTAAAACTGTATTTTGCCTGTAACATTTCTTAATAACGAGTTACTGTGATGCATACTGGAGTACTGTGTGCAGTTCTGGAGCCCTCAGCACAGGAAGGACATGGAAGTGTTGGAGCAGGTCCAGAGGAGGGCTACAAGGATGATCAAAGGGTTGGAGCAGCTCTCCTATGAGGACAAACTGAGAGAGTTGGGGCTTTTCAGCCTGGAGAAGTCAAGTCTTTGAGGAGACCTTAGAGTAGCCTTCCCATATCTGAAGGGGGCCTACAGGAAGGCTGGGGAGGGATTATTTACAAGGTCTTNGTGTTCAAGGCCAGATTGGATGAGGCCTTGAGTAACCTGTACTAGTGGGAGGTGTCCCTGCCTATGGCAGGGGGTTGGAACTAGATGATCCTTGAGGTCCCTTCCAACCTTATCATTCTATGATTCTATTCTATAACCAAAGATCAAGGTGCCCAAAAGTGCTTTTGCTTGATCGAACATGAGCTAACTGTTTCTTCTGTCACTGTTAAGAATACTCCACAATCTATGCTCTTAGAAAAAATCTAACTTGCCTGATTGCATGAATAATTTCCAAATGCAGGTATGTTAAGTAGTGCTGCTCAGAGGTGCTTTTAAAGGCCTTTACCTATCAATGAAAATAAGTCATGTAAAGCACCGTTTCAGACATGGACTTTTAAAAGTATCTTTGAGATACCTGTTACAGAATAACTGATACTAAATCAATTCCATTGCCAGTTTGGTTTTCCTTATGACATTCAATTAACATTTTAATATATTAAAAAACACTTAAATACTTATACTACTTCTACATGCTGTTGGCAGAATGCTAGGTAGTGGTACTTTAAACAGTATGAGTAGCTGGAATTAAAGACACTGTTAACGTTTGACACCAGTTGTTGTGATTAAGCCTGTGACTTCTGCCACATAATCTCTAAAGCACTCCATTGTCTTCATAGTTTTGTCTTTTTACTTATGTAAGTGGATATGTTTTAGCCTCTTACTCCTGAACATACTGTTTTATTAAGAAAACACCTCACACAACAAAATCCCCAAAATGCCAAGGTAAACCAAGAAAACCAAACGTACCTCCCTTGCCAATCATGATGGATGCTGAGGAGCATGCAGAGCACTAAGACAGAAATACAATGGTCAAGAGTAATATCACCTCACTGAGCTGTCAAAATTAGGAGTGTAGGTCCTGAACTTGAAACCATTCTTTGGATATGTTCCTTTCTGTTTAGCTACAAAAGGAATTAGAAGGTGGTTGTGTTTAATGGTGAAGTGCTTAAGTGGAGCGAAGATGGGTGAAGACCTTTTAGACTGTTCCATTTTAGTTCTATTTGAACTTTGAGACTCATAAGCACTTTCTAGGTCCTGTCTCGCAGCCTGTCCAAGTCCTGATTTAATACAGGTGTGAGCCCTCAGCACGCACTTTTTCCTTCTCCTTTCAATCTGAATCTTTGTTTCCAAAGAAAGGAAACACAGACCTGAAGCTGGAAGAAAGCAGTAGTGTGCTTAGAAAAGTCCACAGCCTGAAGAACCTTAGAGCCTGCGACGGAACATGGATACTGTACCGTGTAGGTGTAGCTTAAAAAGCAGTGATGCTTGGTGGTGGGTCATTAGCAAATGAAGTAAAGACTCTCCACTGAAAACAGAAGAATGGTGGTGACTGAGGTGATGTCATACAATAGAGACAAATAAAACAACTAGCAGAAGGGAAATTCAATAAACGTCTGTGGTAGCTTTTGGCAAGCCTATGTACTCACAGACTGTGTGGTATTAATTTTAGGGTTTATTTCCTCTTCAGAACTAGGGGATTTGGTCTTGAAATGGCAGCTGAACAGCACTTCAGTTGCTAGTAATGGTGCGAGAGAGCAAAACCTTTATTTTGAGGAAATGATCTCAGAAGCTATTTTTAAGGTAACATAAGTGCATGGTTGCACTTCAATTAGGATGGTCAAGGCCAGACGTCTACTGAGTTTATTCCATTAGGAAGATGAACTCAAAGAGGAGGACTGTAGAAGTGGGTGGCAATGGATAATTTTAAGCACAGGAAACAGATGATATTCAAAGAGCATCAGGATATTTATTATAGAAATACAACACTTAAAAAACCAGTCTCCAAAATATGGAAGGCTCCAACCCTGAAGCCCTAGTGATAAATCTCTGCTGCCCTAAACTGGCTTGCTTTTGCTTCCTTCCTGAGAAACAAATCTGCCTGTCATTGTGAATACTGAGCTCTCCACCTACCCTTTGACATTTTTCCTGTGATAGTTTTAGTAATTGTGGCTCTCATATGTGGGGAGAAAAAATACAGTTCAACTCCTAGAATTGTTGATTGTGCTACTAGTCCTTATGAAGCTGTAGCATTCAGAGTTGCCACTGGTACTTAAAAATACAAAGGTTTTTAATTGCATGAAATGCAAATCTTAGAAAGGTCTTCAGAAATGTGATACTTGTGCAAAAGGGAATGTGAGTATGAAAAAGGCATGCGTGAGTAAGAATGTTTGTCAGCCTATAGAGAGCATCTGCAGCTCAGGGAATTTGAAGACCCATTTGGAGATTGCCAAGTCCAGGAACAACACTTGACATCTGTGGATGTGTGATTCAGCAAGTAAAGAGACTTGCTTCTTGTAATTAACTGTCAGAGCAAAAAATGACTAGGACCTTTAATGTTCTTCACTGACAAAATCTTCTAATCAGGTCCCATGGCAACATGTTTCAGATGCATAAATCAGTGGCTAAAATCCTTTTCTACCTATGTAACACAAGGCTCTGGATGGAAAGTGTGTGCTTATTCTAGTTCATTAAATATTTGTGCTCGTGTTTCATGAGAGTGTATTAGCTTGGTCATAATCAGTTCAAAGTTGTGTCTGATTTTCCTAAAATATTTTCTCAGTGGAAGAAGAGCATGTCATCTCAGCTTTAAACTCTAGCAGTGTCGGTTTTTTTTTGAGTAGGTGGTCTGCTGAGTCACCTACTAAGTAATTCACATCCTACATGTTTTTGTAGTAGTTGTTAAAATGCAGTTAGTTGCTCTGTATTGGGGAAGAAAAGTTACTGGGCCATAATCTGCTATAAAGATTGATTATGATTTTCCTTTTTGGAAATTGAAATTTGACCTTGTAAACACTTGGATTTCTTGATCAAAGATGAGTTCAATACTTATTGATTGAGGCTTTTTTTTCCCCTAGCTGTTTGCCAGATACCTGGCGCCAGAGTACATTCTGATTTTACTGGTTTCTAGTGAAAAATAAATGGGACAACTTGGAGAAAACACTTCTGTTGGCTAATTTTTTGAAGGATACCTTCAGAATGACAAATGAGGAGTACAGTAAAACAGAGCACATGAACAACATTGACCTATTTAGTCTGTATTTCATCTGGTTGTGATAATCCTGGATGAGACTCTCTAATTCTACTAAGACTATTTGCGAGAAGCTGTGGTCTTTTTTAATTTTTTTTCCAGTAAACTTTTAAAAATGGTTTTAAAGTAATTTTGTTTTCCTGGGTTTAGATAACCTGGAGTTGGAGAAGTAGTAATATTTTGACAATGGTAACATTTGACGAAAGAATTGACTTTGCAAAACTGGAAAAAATGCTCTTGAGATGAAATGTGTTGTCCAGATGGAGGCGTTGGGGCTTCGAGGCCTCCTCCAGTGCTTGCTGTCCTCCTGGAATAAACACCTTTACTGCTTGTAACCACAATAGTCTCATTGCCCAATATGAATTATGCTAAAATTACATGCTGACTGTCATTAACTGGCTTGTTTGGACTAGATTTGAGGGTGAGATCACAACTCTCCCTTCCTAATTGGTCTAGCAGTGTTGGAGTAAACCAACTTTTGGTGTGTTAGATGTTTCTTTCCTATCTGTAACTGTTTCCTCATTGAGGAGAAACTCTAGGGTTTGTTAGTGGAAATGCTTTTGTATTTGTTTAATATTGAATCAAAATGTTTGCAACTAATTAATTTTTTTTCAACCACCAAAAAAAAAAAAAAAAAAGGAAAAAAAAAAAGAAAAGTTTCCCATGTCTCTGAAATTGTGCTTCCCAGACTGTGGTGGGGTGGGGGTAAGGTATATTTTGTGTGTGTGTGTATGTAAATATTTTGTAATTTTAGGTTGAGAATGTAAGATTGGAAGTTGTCTAATTAAATGTTAAACACCATCTTACTATGGCAGCACAGGACTGCAAAATACACTACTTCCTGATGATGTACATTGAGGCTAAGCATTTCTGGGTTTAGAGGATGCTGATTTTCTAATTTCCTATTCTGTGTCTACAGTAATGAATTTTCAATATGTTCATGAAAAACCTAGGAAAACTGGAAGGCAGAAGCTGCCAGGTAGATAGGACAAATCTATTTTGGCCTTACTGCTGGCTAAGGAGAGCTGGAAAGCCAGAGACTTGCCAGTCAGAGCTTCCTGGCAAGGAGAACTGAAGTATCTCATACCTTTGGAAAAAAACACTCTGTATGACTAGATGTGAAACAAAATTCTTCTCTGTGGCATCTGGGAAATCATTTGCAAAAACGAGGCTATTCCTGTCTTTGCAGCTGATTTGCATCCTGGGCCAAGGAACAATAAATAAGAGAAAGAAGTCAGTAATAGTTACTCATTTTTGTTCTAAGTCTGATGATTATACAGTCATAAAGTGGATTTTGTTTTTTTATAGTTATTTTTTCTTTTTTAAATAATAACTTTCTATTTCCTTGATACCTATGTGTTCCAGATTAACCTTGGCTCCTCACTTTTGTTGGACTGTGGATTAAATATGCAAAGAGGTTTTATTAGGCTTTGGTGATAAACACACCAACCGAATTGAAGAATAAAAAGTTCAAAACAAGCTTGTTCTGGTTTGTGCATTTTGGTTTGGTTTTATGGTATCTTGTTTGTTTTAAATTTTAGGCTTATAAATTACTGTTGCTAACCTCATTATATTATCTTAAAAAAGAAATCAACTTAAAAATCTTTTTGCAGTATCCAGTGTCTGTTGCTGTAGCGCAAAAGCAGTGTGATCTTTTGCTGCTGAAGTAACTCACTTCAGTCAGATTTTTTCCGTTTATGTGAAGGATTCTGGCAAAATCATGGAGCAGATCCTACTGAAAGCTCTGCTAAGGCAAATGGAAAACAAACCAGAGGTGATTGGTGGTTACCAACAATGGCTTCACCAAGGGCAGATCTTGCCTGACAAATTCAGTTGCTTTTTATGATGAATTCACAGCGACAGTGGACAAGGGAAGGGCAGCTGATGTCATCTACCTGGACCTGAGTAAGGCATTTGACTCTGTCCCACATGGCATCCTGGTCACCAAACTGGAAAAACATGGACTTGATGGATGGACCACTCGCTGGATAAGGAATTGGCTGGATGGTCGAACCCAGAGAGTGGTGATCAAGGGCACAATGTCCACCTGGAGACCAGTGACAAGTGGTGTCCCTCAGGGGTCAGTGCTGGGACCAGTGCTGTTTAACATCTTTGTCAGTGACATGGACAGAGGAATGGAGTGCACCCTCAGCAAGCTTGCAGATGACACCAAGCTGTGTGGCACAGTCGACTTGCTAGAGGGCAGGGATGCCATCCAGAGGGACCTGGACAGGCTGGAGAGGTGGGCCCAGGCCAACCTCATGAAATTCAACAAGACCAAATGTAAGGTCCTGCACCTGGGTAGGCACAATCCCAAGCACAAATCCAGGCTGGGTGGTGAATGGCTGGAGAGCAGCCCTGAGGAAAAGGACCTTGGAATCTGGGTTGATGAAAAGCTCAACATGAGCCTGCAGTGTGCACATGCAGCTCAGACAGCAACCGAGTCCTGGGCTGCAGGACTGCTTCCAGTGATGGTCCTTTTTTCTCACTTCAGCTTCTGTCCAGAGAAATTGACTTGTGTTGAAAATAAGTGTAGATCACATCTTCATGCTAAACATTGAATTTTCTGTTGTTTTTACAAAGCAATTTGTTTCGTATCTAAGGCTTAATCCACAGTGATCATGGAGGCCTGTATTTTTTTTCCTCTTGTTACTGCTTTTATTTTGGCCTTAGAAATGTAGTTTCTCTGGAAGACTGCTTGAAGATGTTGCAGGGGCAGTTTTTGATACCCTGCTGCTTAGTGACAAGAATTATTCAATTGCTAACAATTGCATGTTTGCCCTAAGGTGATCTTTTAGGTGATCTGAATAAGAAAACTAATAGCAATGCAAATAGAATTTGAATAGTAATAATAAAAAGAGAAGATGCTTAAACTTTTCAGCTGTTGTTCCCACTTTTACCTGTCCTGCTTTTTGGAAGAGAGCTTCTTCAAGCTCTGAGGGGATATGACTCAGGAATCTGGGCTACCTGGGAAAAACACATCCCTGTTGTTCATATTGCACAGCTGTAAGATCTCTGCTCCTAGCAGTGTGACTCCTGTAAAAACTTTGCTTCCCAATGCTAGTTCTGGTTCTGGAAGCTCAGTAATGAGATGCTTTTTAAAAGTAGTTAGGTAATGAGAAAAAAATCCCTCAGCACTTTTCCAGTTTCTCATCTCTGGAAGAGAAAAGTCAAAGTTGGCTATTTTAACTTTTTTCTGATTTATTTATGTGCTGAATCCGTTTTCTTGATGGGAACACATATTGCATTCTGGCATTGCTACCTCACATATGGCTCGAGAGGCTCAGATCAGGTTCCTGAACATGGAATTAATCTCATTCTTTGGCTATTTCTGCATCTCTTCCATCATCCTGAGCTGTATCGGATCAATGCCAGGTTTCCGCTGGATTAAAACTTAGAAGAGTCTAATAATATTAACCCTACCTCCCAGTTTTCTACATTAGAGATGTTAAGTGGTGTCTTTTGGATCTCTCCTCTAGAAAATGAGGAATGTTGTTGTATTAGGTGGTAACATTTAATCATTAATAGTTAATCATTAATAGTGGGTTTAAGGTTGTTTTTAAAAAAAATACTTTTAAATAATGTTATTTATTTTCTTCACAAAGTCATGCCCTACTGAAATAAGAGCACATGCTGCCAGTTTTCTTCATGATAAAACTTCAGAAAGAAATTTTTTTTTTTTGTCAATCAGTGTTTTGTTGTTAGACACATGAAAAGACAAACAGTGTTTAGATTGGTAGAAGAGCAGGTGAAGTTAATAAGCTGAACTGAGTTGTCTTTTTCTTCACAAGACTAGTTTAGGGCTTCTTTTCTAAGATTTAAGCATTATACTGATACACAAATGTATGCTGAAGTGTAACTGCTTGACTCTTTTTCCTCAGAATACTGAATCAATCTTACTTGTTTTGGCACCCAAATTTTAGATACTCAGATGAGAGGCTTGGAAATAGTGAAGATTAAATCTTTGAAGATTGCTTTCAAGTCCGGTTTCCTTCTTGGCTGCTGTAGTAGATTCCAAACGTGAATTCTCTACATTTGTTAATGCTATGCATCTATTAACTGTTTATGAGTGAAATTGTACAGGTACAAATACTGAGACAGCACAGTGTCAGTTAATGTTAGCTGCCATTGGATGTCGTGTCCTCTGTTTGCTAGTCCAGAAAGGTCAACTTACATGAACTAGCAGTTGATGTGAAGGAGGTGGCTATGTAATTATGTCGCTTGCTTTATGTATGTTAACATATTTCAGGTTGTTATAGCAGGTTAGTGTGCTTCATTTGGGAGCCTCTCCTCATTTAGGACAGGATCAGGGAGCTTGGATTGTTTAGCCTGGAGAAGAGGAGGCTCAGGGGAGACCTTCTTGCTGTCTACAACTACCTGAAGGGTGGTTGTAGCCAGAGGGAGGTTACCTTGTTCTCTCAGGCAACCAACACTACAACAAGAGGACACAGTCTCAAGCTATGCCAGGGGAAGTTTAGGCTGGAGGTGAGGAGAAAGTTCTTGCCTGAGAGAGTCATTGACTGCTGGAATGGGCTGCCCAGGGAGGTGGTGGAGTCACTGTCCTGGAGGTGTTCAAGGCGGGTTTGGACGTGGCACTTGGTGCCATGATCTAGTCTTGAGGTCTGTGGTAATGGGTTGGACCTGATGATCTTTGAGGTCTCTTCCAACCTTGGTGATACTGTGATACTGTGACAACTCTGTAACTTACATGTTCTCGGTGGATGTCTGCTGTACTCCTTTCTGTCGAACTTAGATGGCTTCATTTTGCTTAGTGTGAGATATATATATATATAAACTTTTCTGTAGCCATTGAGCAACAATTAAGCAATGCATTCCCAAACCTCTTCTCCTGTTTTTTTTTAATAATAATCAGTCTTTAAGCTCAAAAGTATGATAGATCTAGCAAGCTCAGTATCACGAAGTCACATTGGTTCCCTGCATAATTCTTTACCATAAACTATGCTTGATCTTAGCCAAAGAGATGGAGAAGCAGTCTGAACAGTCTAGATGGATAGGCTGAGGGCAGTGCCATGAGGTTCAACAAGGACAAGAGCTGGGTACTGCACTTGGGTCACAACAGCCCCATGTAATGCTGCAGGCTTGAGGCAGAGTGTCTGGAAAGCTGACCATCAGGAAAGGACTTGGGAATGCTGGTTGACAGCTGGCTGAACAAGAACCAGCAGTGTGCCCAGGTGGCCAAGAAGGTCAGCAGCATCCTTGCTTTTGTCAGAAACTGTGTGGCCAGCAGGACTAGGGAAGAGAGTGATGTTGGGTTCAGTTTTGGGCTCCTTGCTACAAGAGGGACATAGAGGTGCTGGAGTGTGTCCAGAGAAAGGCATTGAAACTGATGAGTAGTGTAGAGCACAAGTCTTACACGGAGCAGCTGAGAAAATTTGGTTTGTTTATCCTGGAGAAAAGGGTGCTGTGGGGAGACCTCACTTTCTACAACTCTCTTTAGGGAAGGACTTGAAACTCTAAGTTTCTAAGTTAAGTCTGACTTTCACTATCAGGGAGATAAAACTTCTTCCCTTACTCCACAGCTGTCATTGCAAAAGGTTTTCATTTTCATTTGTAGTATTCCACTGTTATAAAAATAAAATTTAAATATAGTATTGAAATCCATGATGGATTTATGCTTGTCAGTGCTTTTTGGTGTCTTAGTCATCACTCTATTTCTTAGCTACTTGAGAAGGGCACCACCAAAAATGGATGCTATTGGTTTTTGCTTTACATAAGACTCTTGTTCTGAAGCATTATGGATTGTCACAGTCTGTTTTTTCCAGTGTCTATAACTGAAAACTATAGCTAAACCTCTTTGTTTTCCCAGGAGTTTTATGCAACTCAAGTCAGATGCTGGGAATTTGGACTCTCATGTTACCCCTCTTGGTCATTCCCAATGTTTCATCATTTGAGCTTGGTGGCCTTTTGAAAAATGCCAAAGCATTTTAGGATGCTTATCATACCATGGCTATGGGAGTGGGGAGTTGCCTCTGGGCTGTTCAGTCTTGGTGGTTTCGGAGCTGTTGTTACAAGCGTAGTGTGGTTAAGTTCCTCTTTGGAATCACAGTCAGCTCCCACACAGTAGTGTTTTTGTAAGTAACATGATGAAGTCATGGTCTCAGTCTCAATGAGGTTAATGGAAGCTTTCCTATTGGTAGGATCTTCTGCTTGAACTGTAAGTTTTTAAGAAGATAGATGTATACAACGGCTTAATGGTTCATAATAGCTGAGATGATTTGAATTTCTCAGTGTTTAGTTGAGTAACTAAAAGCTTATGCTTCGCAGTGGTGTGGCACATTTGGGTAACTCATCACTGTTTTTTAAGGAGTTATTTCGATGTAGATTTGATGAACTCTAGTATGGAATTGAGTCATATATGTCTTACCTTCTGTGGCATTTGCCATGCAGTTATGGTAAGTGTTGCTTCCCTTGTTTCATTCCTTGGCATCAAATTTCTCTGGGTTTTCCTTAGTATATGTTCCTCTGAAACAAAAGAGAATCCTATCGATGCTCATCTTATTCTGTGCCTCACATGGGTTCTTACAAAAACTGCATTTCTGGTCTCACATGGTTTCATAAGAGTCATAGCTTGTATTACACAAATAGTAAGATTTTTGGCTTGGGTGATAACAGAGAAAACTTTGGTAATATGAATCCTGAGGATTTATTATTTCTTTTTTTTTAAATATTAGAAAGCCAAAAGCAATGGAAGAGAGGTTGTTCTTAAGGTAAGCAAACAAACCCCCCTCCCTGTCCCCTTCCTCAGAAACAAACTACCTTCATGAATTTTAAAGTTTGGAGTGGGAAAAACTGAAAATCTGGTAAGATTTTGAAATTCAAAAGCTATATTCTCTCCAGGTCACAGAGAGTTGGGATGGCTTAAAAAAAGTACTGGGAGAAAAAAAATCCTCCAAATACAGCTGCTGCTGTTTAGGTTCAGGTTAAACAACAAAAAGAGGGATTGCCCAAGTATCTGTGTGGGATTTTTATTAGAAGACAATTTAGAGTTGGGGATAAGTGAACAGGAAGTGCTTGGCAGAGTGCATATGTGTCGATTTTGACAGGTAAGACTAAAGATGCTTTGCAGTACCAGATATTGTTTCACTATCTTTAAGACCTTTTTGTAACAACAAAAACTAGAAGTGTTGGAAAGTATTAGAGAAATAGTTACTTTAAACAAAAAAAATTTCTTTAATTAAGGACTTTACTATGCAGATACTCTGAATAATGGAAGATTTGTGAGGCTTTGTAGCCTGCACTGTGGCATAGACTCAGTACCTTTATTTTCAAGCATTTGATGCAGAACAAGATTACATTAAAACTGAAAAGGACTTCCAGCAGATGACTGAAAAGAGATTAAGAGATTAAATCCTCAAATGAAAGGAAATTAAAAATCATGGATTTATTTTTTTCACTTGAAAAAGAAGTCTCAAGGTTCACTTGCTAGAATAGTAGAGAACAATGTCAAGATTCCTGAGCTCTTTCTGATGGGCTAAATAGACTGTGACTAAAGTCAGCTCTAAACTTGCCCTGAAGGAACATTTGTTGTTCAACCAACTGAGGTCTAATTGACAGCTGACACCCAGAAGAAATTTCTGCTATGGTCTTAAATCTCTGATGTTGTACAAGGATACATTAAGGTCTTCCACATATCTCAGACCATTCCCTAAGTAGTGCATCAAGTGTGATGTGAGTCCTTCCTTTGTGCCAGACAAATCATTTGATACTTGACAATTTAGAGAACAGTTCAAAAGTAGTAGCAGCAGCATGGTTTTGTCTTAGTCTACATCATGTGAAATGATTGCTGGCACCTGCCACAGAAGAGGTGGAGCACAACCGTCTGTGTTTAGTATGGTCCTTATACAGCAATGTGCTGGTTTGAGGCTAATTGGAATATTTTAATGGAGAAATTTGTATTATAGGCTGTGAAAAGAAAGCAGTGGTGATGTCTACTTCACTCATAGACTTGCTGAGATGTGTAAGAACAAGAACACAAACATAGATAAGACACTCTCTAGGAGAGTCTTGGGCTCTCTAGCCAGTTTTGGTCTTTCTCCTCTCTGCTGAGTAACCTAACTAACCATTTTCCTTCTGACCCCCCTGGCCGATCCTCCAAACTCATCTTGGCGTAAGCCAAACCCTGGGGTAAGATAGAGGGGTGGGAAGAAGGTGGAAGGGTGGTTTGGAGCCCCTCCTGGGGACTCTGATTTCTGGGAGGGGTGTTGTATTTCTGTATTACCTTTAACGTTTGTATTTCTGTAAATATTCCTGTGTGTTGTGTATATATCTGCTCCTATGTTGTGCTAAGCTGTAAATATAGCTTCATTCCTTAACTTCCAACCAACTGAGTCTAGTTTGGGTGATTTTATGAAGTGTGGGGGGCGGGGAACTCCCAAACCATCACAGGCGACATGAAGAGTAAGAGTAAGATGCAGAAGGTGACCTTACGAATGGAGAAAACAGTTTTAAAAAGTTATGAATCTTCCTAATGCTTTTATGTGGGGAAAAAGTTGTGTCTGTAACACAAGAATCCATTTGTTTTCACCATTCTTGGCCTGGGCTGTAGTTGCTTTACTTATGTTGAATAGTGATGCAAGTCCCTCAGTTTCAGTGGTGATTCAGTTTACCAAAGGAGTTGTGTGGATACAAGGTACGCTCATCGCTGTTATTTAAATGCTTACCTTGCAGTTCCATGTGGGTAAATGGGAGGTGAGAATGCATCTGTGTCCTGTGTGTGGAAAACATGTAATTTAAAAGACAATGTTAAAAGAGTTAACAAAGACTTGTCAAGCTGTTCATGTAAATTGCAGTTCTGAAAATCCCCCTTTTTTTTTTTTTCTTTTTTTTTTTTTTTGAACCAAGGCATCTTTCTTGAATGGAAACAAAAGATATATTGTAAAAAATTAACTCTCACTTTAGCACATCTGTATTCTGTAAACTTTGTTGGTAGATGTTTCTCACAGGGACTAACGAGTTGCATTAATACACAGATTCACATACACAACATCCAAGTGCTGGGTGCTGCACTTTGACCACAACAACCCCATGCAGAGCTACAGACTGGGGTTGGAGTGGCTGGAGAGCAGCCAAACAGAAAGGGATCTGGGGGTGCTGATTGACATCCGCCTGAACATGAGTCAGCAGTGTGNGTCCAGTTCTGGGCCTCTCAATTGAAGAAGGACATTGAGGTGCTTGAGTGTGTCCAGAGAAGGGCAACGAGGCTGGTGAGAGGGCTCAAGCGCAAGGCCTATGAGGAGAGGCTGAGTGAGCTGGGATTGTTTAGCCTGGAGAAGAGGAGACTCAGGGGAGACCTTCTTGCTGTCTACAACTACCTGAAGGGTGGTTGTAGCCAGGAGGAGGTTACTTTCTTCTCTCAGTCAACCAGCACCAGAACAAGAGGACAGTCTCAAGCTGTGCCAGGGGAAGTTTAGGCTGGAGGTGAGGAGAAAGTTCTTCACTGAGAGAGTCATTGGCTACTGGAATGGGCTGCCCAGGGAGGTGGTGGAGTCACCGTCGCTGGAGGTGTTCAAGGCGAGCTTGGATGTGGCACTTGGTGCCATGGTCTAGTCTTGAGGTCTGTGGTGATGGGTTGGACTTGATGATCTTTGAGGTCTCTTCCAGCCTTGGTGATACTGTGATACATTGGAGTGACCTTGTTGCAACCTTTCAGTATTTAAAGGAGGCCTACTAAGAACAGAGTTTTTAGCAGAAAAAATTAAGTTGTCACATTTTGTTTTCAAATTACTGTTAAATCAAATTTTCCATATTACTCAAAAGATTTCTTTTTCTTTTCCCATTTTTTGTCTTTACTCAGAATATTTTATGGAGAGTTAAAGTTACAAAAAACAGTTGAAAGACAATATTTCTTGAAAGAAGAAACCCCAAACTCAGAAACATTCTCCTCAGCATTCTGGCACACACATTAATTGTGGTTATGCCTGTTTTGGTATGGTAAATGCCTGTTCTGAGTTCAACTTGGTACCACCAAATTAAAAGACCGGATGACCAGAAGATTATGTACATGTAAAAAAATATATAAATGTAATATGCAACTGTTCTCTTATAGTCTTTGTTTGAAAGTGTTCAGTCTTTGCCTGTATTTTTTTTTCTTTATATTCATGCTCTGTGCCATTTTTTATGCTTTTACTTCTTATGTGTGAACAAAAGTTACTCGAAGTCAACTACAGGAAAAATGTCAGTGAACTTTTTCAGATAGCATTTGTGTCTTTGTACTGTTCATTTAGGACAGTTTTCCGTACCTCTCATGCATCATAACTCCATCAGAAAGCCTTAGAAAATAAAATAAAATCATCTGAATGGGCAGAGTATTAATTTTCCCCTCTGCAGCTCTCCTGGAAACTTTTTTTTACCACAGCCTTTATGAGTGTCAGAAGGCAGTCTTTGTACAATGGAGGTACTTTTTCTCTCTCTGGCTGGACTCCAGAGGGGAACCATACGTTTGGATTCTTCCTTGCCTGCTTAAGAGTCAGCTGAGGAAGTTCCTGCTAGGCAACACGGAAAGGTCATCACACTGGGTTTGATTCCTTCCCCCAAAACAAGGGTTTCCAGTGCTACACAGTGTTGTTCATAAAGGCAGCCCTTTGTTTTACAGAACATGGACAGTTTGATTCCCTTTATTCCCACGTTCTTTTTCCCTGATTTCTGCTACTCGTTCATGTGCGTGCTGAACCCTAAAGTTAGGTACACGTTGTTGAAGTAACGTTTTGCCTCAGGGCTGTATTGGTGCACTTGGGAAATCAGAGTTCAACAACACAGACTTTTAGATAGGCCATAAACATGAATAGGCAATGAAAAAAAGAAAAATAGTATATCTGTTCTATAGAAATAATGTAAACCTGTGAGTAGGATTTGCTAGTGTGCAAATTTGTCATAGATTATTGGATGCTAAATTGTAAATTATTTCACGTGTGTGTCCTTGAGTGCGTTTAGTCCTAATTATTTAGGATGTTTGATATTCTGTGGCTCTCATACTCCCTCATACCTCCACCCTCCTGATTGAACACTGTGTGGCTTGCTGAAAAAGAACAGGGAATAATTACTAACACATCAACAGTACATCCTTCTAAGAAAAAGCAACCTCCGCTCTCTGTAATTTGTAATCATTTCCAGATTCAGGAGTGCCATGGTTTCCTAAGTTGTAGCAAATCAGCTTTCTGAATGTCTCTGTGAGAATTCAGGTGAATTCTTTATCCCTACTTACTGGATTATCGTGAACAGGAAAGCTTGTGTTTGTGGTGTTGATTAATGTTTAGAGGAAAAGTTTTAAAGTAATTCAGTATGGGCCTTTGTACCCAGCTGATGTTCCAGTGACCTCTTAAAACTACCTTGACTGTGCCTACTAAGCTATCGGCCTTAGTAGATTTTATGCAGAGATGAAATGAATTCTTTCTTTGGAGACTGAGTTTGAAGGCTATTGGATTATGTGCAGGTGGCAGCATAGATTCCCTGCCAGTGCAAATCCTGATTCCTGTGCATTAGTGGTTACTGCAGTGCAAGAGGGGTTTACATATCCTAATTATGTCTGTTGGTCACTTTGCAGCAGGGCTTGGTCTCATTTTCCCATCCATGGGAAGCCCATTCTGAGCTCTGTCTGTCTCTTCTTGCATCTTGTACCTGGCACTTTCAGTTAGAGTAGCCGAAAATCATTTCACGTTATCTGCTTGTGTAGTTAGTAAATTTCGCTGAACAACTGCTAATGGTTTTCTCTTACTTTCTATTTATTAATAATGCTGTTTCCTGTTTTGTCTATACAATATAATAGTATTTGTTTAATAAATAATTTACTTAGATGAAATGGTAGCTGTATGTGGTTCAGCCTTTCACCTACAGTGTACTGGGGTGAATCCAACCAGGACTTGACCAACACTCAGGCCCTGAGAGCACCAACAGCACTGAGTGTCCCTACCCACAACCCAGGACCATCAGGCCCTGCCAACACTATGTTGCAGCAGAACCAGTCTTCAGCTCCCCTACGCTCCTGTTGTGCCTGGCTAGAGCCTGTGCATGAGCCCATGTCCTGGCCCATCCGCAGGGAGGTGCCCAGTGGCTGCCTTGCTTCTGGCTAGGGTGGTTTGTCTGGCTGGTTGCTAAGCCCTACTTTACTGTCCCCTCCATGGGCAGCATCTGTTGCCCCCAGGACCCCAGTTGCTACTGGGCTCAGCAGCACCCTGGCATGAAAAATGTTGAAAGGGAAACCAAAAGATAACAGGGTTTTCTTCTCCTAATTTCTTCTCTTTGGCAAACAGTTCAGCTACAGTGTTGGACAATGACAATGCAAAGATGCTGCAATAGCTATCTAGGTTCTCTTCATTTTGCTGAAGATAGGCATGAACAGTCAATGTCCCTGTCCTTCCTTAAGCCCTTTACTGGCACCAAGATAAAATTGTTTCTTGTCCGTGGACTACTTCAACCAGAACAGATTGCCATTTGTTTTACTTTCTTATTTCAGGCATGATCTGCCTTGCAGCTGTGTTGAGACAAGGTTACTTAAACCTGTCTTGGATGATTTGTTCATCTCATCATTCTTGGACCCTGAGTATAGCAATTACTTTTACTCCCTTCTGCCTTGAACTTGGAGGTGGGACTTGGCAAACTAATGGCTGAGCCATACTGCAGGCACTATGTTTGAGTACAGTGCTAATAATTCTCTGATGGTGAGAATCTGGCACTGGCAGAAGCCTTTCTTTGATAAAGGCCATTTCCATGGCTAGAAAAGGCAAGAGAATTTCATTTGTGTTTGCAAGTGCAGTTTCACATCAAGAACTGTTGACAATGGCAAATAAAATCATATTATCCTGTTCTGCAAGGAAGGGAGCTGCTTTTGGAGGGTTTGAGTGGCTTGTCTCATCATAAGTTAAGCTAGTTAAGCTTTTGTAGCAAAACCTGAATATAAACAAATCTGTTTGGTTACTAGTAGTAAACACTGCTGCCATAATCTTCAGCAGCAGCATGTGTGAAGCCAGATAATGTTGAAATGAGCTAAAATTAAAATGAAATTAATTTACTGTAAGCATGTAAACAATTTATAAAAAATGAGAACGTTGACTTTCAAAATGAGGAAAAAACCTCACACTGGAATTAATTATAAAGTAATTAAAGGATTATTCTAAGACAGTTGGTAAAAAATGGTTATGCAGTGTAGGGTGAAGATGTGATGTCTTCAAAAACCTCTGTTGCCTTTGACACAGCAAGGCTATTCACACACATCTGTAGGACATATTGTTAAACATTATATTGGTGAAACTGTGATGTTCAGGTGCTGAGCATCTTGCATTACATTAACAAGGTGTTCTTCTGTGTATCCATTCCTTTTACTTTCAAATAACATGGAGGAAAAAGAGCACATCCTGTTTGGATGGGAAGTGCAGTAGATGGAGTGTTTAATACAGGAATGAGAAGAGGACAGAACTGAGAGGATAGGGCATGAGAAGGATGAAAACAGAAAGAAGGAATGGCAGCTGACAAAAATCTGAAAGGGAGGAGAACCAGTGGGATGGAGCGGCACAGTAACAGGACACTTGGAAGGATGACATAGAGGCAGGGGAAGAAGCAAAGTCACAAATAGCAGGATAGTTGCTGAAGGGGCATGAGAGGAGGTGCAGTAATAGGTGAAGATAGGGCTTTATAGAATACACCCTGCAAGCCAAATCCAAGAATACTTGATCTGCACGCAAAAGTACACTGAAACTGTAGACAGCATGTGTGATCCTCTTTTTGTGGCTTTTTATTTTCATAATTTACTTAATCAGAAAAGTGGTAGGAAGAGCAGGCCCCAATGTCTTACCAGAATAGTTTAGTATTTTTTTGTCCTTAGTTTTAAGTTGTAAATCCTTGGTAAATCAAGCACTCTGACTTGGTAGTATTAAAGTTTCAAATCCAAGATAAGAATTTCAGCAACTGTTTATGGTTAGATCTGACCAAAAAAGTACATGAGTGGGCCTTTAGAACAGACTAACTAGGTGTTAACAGCACTCAGTAAAATTTAACTGTGGGATTTAAGGGGCTTGTCTATATGCGCAGTTATAAAATTCCTTAAGGAGTTAACCTCCAGAAGAAGTTGTAGTGCAGACACAGAGCCCAGCAAGTAACAGGGCAGACACAACTAAGTTTACCATCAGAGAACACACTGTACGGAAGTCTGTGAATAGGTTTGGTGTCTTTGTTGTTACTGTGTTTCATATAAAAATACTCAGTTCTAACTGTCCGTTTATTCAGTGGTATTCAATGCAAGTTAGATTTCCCAGTGTATTCACAAAATACCATAAGAGCATGTAATGTGACCACTAGCCAGTGCTCCCTTGTGCTGGCAATTTTCTAAAGCTGCATAGCTGAAGAGCAGTGTGTATGTTAACACTTAGCATCATTTAATTTCTGATTTAAGTGTCAGATTTCTTTTTTTCCCCCACAGAGATTTATTTTGAATGTGAGTGTGTTTGTGTATAGTTTTTCTCTCTGAAGATGTCTGAGTTATCCACTTGGAACAGTACGTGAACTTCTGTTTGCTGTTGATAACAAGGACTCATCTGTGTTGTTGGGTTGTTTTCTTTTTTTTAAACATTGCAAAAACACAAACATTTTTTTCTGAAATGATTCTGTTTTGATTTGTTTTGTGGTTTTGTGTTTTGGGTTTTTTTTCCCTTCTTGAGTTGAGTTTTTCTCTTCATTTGTCATAAATCTGGAAACCTAGCAAACTGCCCAGAATTGAATGTTTTAGCAATTGCTATTGTTGTGCTGTAACTGGAGCTGCTAATATGGGGTGACATTCTTACCCTTTATTAGTCAGTAGGCTTTGTGCAGCTGTTCTGAGTGGTATGTAGGGAGACAAGATCCATCACACCTACAGTGCTTAGGAGTCCATGGGAATGAGCAACATCTCTGCTGTAGGCTGTGTGGGGTTTTTGACATTTTTATTATTTTAAAAGGTATATCCTTGAAACCTGTGGACAAAATTATGTTTGTAAACACATCCAGAGACCTGCTGATTTGATTCAGTCAGTTCAGTGACGACCTGAATCAAGGAATTAAAAGACAGATTTGGGTTCACTTGGCTTTCCTAGGAGCATTGTCAGAGCTGATCTTAAGAAAAAGGTTCCTTCATGAACTATCCTGTTTTCACAGAAGTCATAAGTACTTCTTTGACTACCACTCTAAATAGTACTTTGGAAAATCCAGGTTTTTCTGAATGAGTTTTCTTCCCCTTAGGGATTTTGGAAGCAGTCCTTAGCACTGTGTAATTAGACCATAAAGGTACTGATATGCCTGGAGGACTGGGTACTTATCCTAACTTTAAGAGGCTTGCCTATTATTTTTCTGTTCTTCATCTTTCAATCGATCTTTACTAGCCATAAAAGTGTAGTATTTCAACAATCTCTTGTAGCACAAGTGTCTTGGGCTTCACTTAAAAGATCATGTCTTGCTCATTGGCTTACAAGTCATGGATCACAGCTGCAACATCTTCCCCGATTACTCCCTTGTTTCAGATTTTTGGTCACTGTAACTGCGGATCTAATATTCTTTCATGCCACTCAGAAATCAGTTATTCCTTGTGGTTATGGAGATGCAAGAAATGTATAGGCACATTCATAGGCACATTCTGGTATGGGGATAGTTCCAGATGATCTTTTGGACCTTTTCTGGATCGTGACTGTATGCAGTTCATGGAGCATCTTTGCCAAAGATAAGTTTCATTCGTACCTCCTTTATTTTTGTTAGCAGAAAACATTGTTTTCAAGGGGAACATTTAATCAGGTCCATTCTTTCTCTGTAACTACACCTTACCTGAAAGACTGCAAATGTCATGAGGTTGCATTTGCTGCATCATGTGCAGAACAATGTAGAACCAAGCCAGTTGTTAAAAGAATCCCATGAAGTTTAAAATAAATTTCTGTCTGTCCCAAGACGTACTCATACTGCTACTGCAATACTGTAAAATCAAGCAGCTTGTATCTTGTCACCATCTTCAGATCTTGTGACTGAGCAGACTGTATCTTATTTCAGCAATTTCAGGCAGTAATGAATTTAATCCTTTTATCTCAGACAGTAACTATTTGAAGCTTATTGGGCTCTTTGCTTTGAAAAAGCAAGCCTCCCCCCTTTAAAGGACTGGGAGACCTGTAGGGACTATCTTTGGAAGCATCTGAGCTTGTTTTTACTTAAGGTAGTTTGGGTAGTAACAGTCGAGATGAGGAGCTTAGTGCTCAGTAGTTGACCTATGTGAGCAGAGGCCATGACCTGACCTATGCCCTTCCTTGCACCCTCTGGCTGGATTAGCCCTGGCTATGTCAGCATATTGGTCATTTTGGCCCAGTGAACTCTGTGATGTTTCTTACGTGTGTTGCTACATATATAAAACAAGACTGATTTGTCTGTAAATATAATTGTGACATATGAGAGAACAGAGCTTTAACCTTCAATGAAGTTTGCTCCTGGTTTCAGGGGCATGAGTCTGGCTCTGTTGTGATGTGATGGTTTGGGAGTTCCCCACCCCCCACACTTTGTAAAATGACCCAGACTAGAACTCAGCCGGCTGGAAGTTAAGGACTGAAACTCTATTTACAGCTCAGCACAATGTACAAGCAGATATATACACTATAGACAGGAATAGTTACAGAAATATACAAGCTAAAGGTGATACAGAAACACAACACCCCTCCCAGAAATCAGAGACCCCGGCGGGGGGCTCCCAACCACCCTTCCACCTTCTCCCCACCGCTATACCTTACCCCAAGGTTTGCCCCACGCACAATGTGAATTAGAAGACTCGACCAGGGGGGTTAGAAGAAAAGTGATTAGTGAAGATTAATTGGCAAAGAGGAACCAGAAACTAGACCGCCTGAGACACTGTGCCCCCAGAGAGAGACAGACTGCGAATGCCTTATCTAATGTTTTGATTTATTTTTTTCCAAGCAATCTCAACAAGCCTATGAGTGAAGTAGACATCACCATGTTTTCCTTTTCACAGCCTATAGTGTAATTTTCTCTATTAATATATTCCAGTTAGCTTCAAACCAGCACACATGGTAACTGTTCACCTGGCTGTCTTGTGCTGTGTTTCCTTCCTATTTGAATAACAACACCGTAAGTGAGAGGGCAGATCTCTTCTGTGGATGAACACCAGGTTCAGTTTCCTTTTGTATGATACCTGCAGTGTGGTGTTCTGGGAACCTATTTCCTCCTCTGATTGTCCCTGTGACCTGATTTCCTTTTGTCAGCTCTGTCTATCAACTTTGTGGGCCAGGGATCTTCCTTGACCATTGACGTGCTTGGCTGGTGTGTCTCAGTGTGCAAGTTCTTCAGGTTAGGAGCTAAACAAGGTTTATGAGGCTTCATGACCTGTCTTTGTTAGCAGAATATTTTGGCTTTTAAAAAGGGTGTTAAGTCTCTCATGTATGAAAACTCTATTAATTCTGTATTCCAATTAAAAAAAAAAAAAAAAAAAAAAAAAAAAGCAACAAACCCAAAGAAATCAAACCCCATTTGTAGTCCAGTGATATTTGCAAAGACTAAAAATACATCCTTACTTGGACAGAGAGGTAAGTTTTGGTCTGGCAGTCCTGGTGGTGGTAATCAATCCTTCTGCCTGGGACAGGCAGGTGGCATGTCACTCAACCTGCTGTCCTTACAGTCCCTGTTGCACTTGTGAGCTCTGCCTCAGAGTTAGACTTCTCAAGGTTTTATTTCATCTCCTTACAATACAAGCCTCCTATTTTTTAATAGATCTTTAAAGATTTACAGGAAGTGCGGCAAAGATGGAATGAAGTCATCACAGTGGTGAAGTTAGTGGTGATTTCTGTAATCACGTTACAGATCAGTCTGTGTTCTTCCCTGGCTTCTGAGTGTTCTGAAATACTTGCATACTCATAATGTTTTCTTATTATTTTTTTCTATCTGCAAAGTAATTTTTGTTCATAAGCTTGAAGTACGTTATTAATATATTTCAACATTCTGAGAGAAAACTGGGATTCTCTGTGTTATTTTCCATCCTTCTCCTCTGATGAGATTAAATATTACAGGAGTGAAGAAAACCAGCTACCACTGAAACCAGCATATGCATATTTTTAGTCCTATGGGAAGAGAAATTGGCTGAAAACTTTTTAGTGAGTAATTTATGTTTTGCTGAGTTGAGAATATAGAGTATGACTTTTAAATCATGAGTAAGGTTTAATTATCTGAAGTGCTCACAAGTTGGTGTGCTGGTTTGAGGCTAATTGGAATATTTTAATGGAGAAAATTATACTATAGGCTGTGAAAAGAAAACAATGGTGATGTCTACTTCACTCACAGGCTTACTGAGATGTATAAGAAAAGAACACAAAACAAAGATAAGACACTCGGACTTGCAGACACTCACGGGCTGTCTAACTTGCTTTCTTAGTTACTTAGCTTGCTTTTTTAGTTACTCTATGGCATTAAATGAAGTAATGTGCTTAAATCAAGATTCAGAACTCTTAATAAACACCTCTATTAATAAATAAATACATATTTATAAATATGCATGTTTATATATAATGTACACAAAATATATAAAAATATATAAACAATACATATATTTATATATAATGTATGTAAAAATATAAATATAAATAAATATAAAACTCTATAAATAAAACTCAGAACTCCTCTAAAATTACTAAGTTTTAAAATGCAGAATATTAACCTGACATTTGCTTTTTGCATGTTCATATGATCACACATGAGGAGACAGTTAAAGTTGGCTACATAAAAGATGATGGCTATTTGTAACAGAGCCCACGATTTTGCTCAGTTCCTGGGGTGTGCTGCTGGTTTTATCTGTGGAGTCGAGAGAAAGGCCTTGCTCATGACGCGGCACGAAAAGTGGTCATGCTGTAAAAAGTACAGGTGAATAGAAAAGGAATTTTGGAAAACTACCCAAAGACATAATACGAACAAAGTACCTCCTGTCAGCCTTGCCCTTCTCTTAGGTGAAATACCATCAAAATTAAATTCTGTCACAAACATCCTCAAGTTTAACCACCATTTATTTGTTTGTTTATTTTCCCAATGAGAGAGCATGACTATTTTCTCAAGCTCTTATGCTGTAGTATAACTACAGAGTGTGTCTGAAACCTTGCCTTTCTCTTTGTGCATGCAGCATAAGCTGTCCTCCAGAGAGATCCGAGTCTTGTACTGACTACCATAAGATCCTTCTTTATGTTACTCCAGATGCCAAGCTTAACTGGTCATTTGAACATACATTTTCACTGAAATCATTATCTTCCTGTGTTGGTGTCCTGGAATCCTCTTCTTCAACTGGAAAGTGTACAAGCGTCTTGTCTTTATCTTAAGTGCCACTCAGGGTTCTCTCTGCTGTATCATTTCTCATTCCTTAAATTTTCTTGTTCTTTAGCCAATTCCGTTTTCAAAACTCCCCTTACCCGTTGTTCTTGTGTTGCCACTCTTTATGCGTGGCAATGACTTCTCAGAAGTGACTCTTTGAGCTCCTCGAAACCTTAAAATCTCCATCTGTGGTGGCAATTCTCTTATCTGTGGGGCATCACAGAACTGCCAGTAAGATGAAGTCATCAGAGGCTCATGGATCTTTGAATGTGGGTAAAGGAGGACAGGGCATGTATGCAGATGAGTTAAGGCCTCCTAAACTCTGGGGGATCTGGAGAGCAAAGGTTTACCAGCTCCTGCAGCATTATCTTGGTGCCTGCACCACAGAGTTAAATCCCTAACAAGCTGTCTCTGGCAGTGCAGGTAGATCAGACAGGAAGGGACATTTATGGGGTTAGTAAGTTTAAGAAATGAGCCCCAGAGACCTCTAGTTTTTAGAAGCTTTGGTTTCTTCATGAGATAGTACTAATGATTTTTACATCATTGTCGTGCATCATGCCAATAGTACTGTGTTTCCTCGATGCATGCTGCCATGAGTAGGAGAAGGAAATGGGTTGCTGAATTAAATGTCATTTTAATTGTGGAAATCCACTTTCAGGAAGAGTGAGAGTGAATAAATTAGGACTACTCTTCTGTTCTCTGTATCCTGACCTTGCAACTTTATAATTTAACATTTATAACTTCAAAACACAGTGTAGTCACGTAGAGAGATGATGTAATTTTACCTCTCTTATTAGCATAAGAATGGTATGTGTTTTCATAAAGAGCAGAAATACTATGATTGTCCCAAAGCACAAAGAAAACTTCCACAGCTCTCTGTGAGTGTTTAAAGGTAGAGATAGATTTTGATATAGACATTGACTAGGTATTTTAAGTCTGTGATGAATGAGTGTGTTTTTGTGTTTGTTGGTTTTGTGGGTTTTTTTTAAACTCCCTGTAGCATGTTGTTTCCAGTTGCATCGCTTTTCAGGTGTTTCTAAAGCTGAGTATTGATTATCAATCCTGTATTCCTTTATAACAACACTGTTTATGTAAAGCAATCACATCTCAGTTTAAAAGTAAATAATGTTCTTATTTTTCTACTCAACATAATTTTGCACATCTCAGCATTACAGTTCAGTCAGCTGGCTTTTTTTACATAAATGAAAAAATGCTAAGAAGTCTTTGCGAAGTGAAGACTCCAGCTATTCCTTGTGGAAACCAAAATGCACTTGAAACCGTTCATCTCAGTGAAAGCGTTTGCTTTGGATTTGTGTGATGATCAAAAAGAGTGGGGAGTGACATGTCCAAATTACTGCAGGCTTGTTTTAAAAATAAATCACTTTTTTTGTCCCAAGTCTTCAAATGAAATTGGCTGGGACACTTTTTTTTTTTTTTTTTTTTAATATTTTACCTTTATTATAATGCAAGCTGGCATTGCATTTCTGTGAATCTATTAGTGGTTTCAAAGTGTGTATTCTTCATCTTCCAGCCACAAAGATGTTAATAGATATTTTTACATTCCTTTGTTGTTGGGGAGAATCTTCTATTGTTCTTGAAACAGAAGGAACAACAATGGGTTAGTGTGCTGGTGGAGATGAATGAGCAGTATCATACACATTTGGGGTGTAAACATCAGCTGGTGAGGTTTGTTTTGTTTGTTTTTTTTTAATACTCGGTGATTGTGATTCCTGTTCTGGTTGTCTTGAGACTGCATGCAAACCAAATTAATCTATACTATGTAAGTGCATCACAATTTGTGAAGATAGAGGGAGAGCAAGAACTACTGATGCAGACCACCCAACATCTCTGTCTGTAAACCTTCTTTACAGTCTCTCTCCCAAGTCTGCTAGTGAGTATATTTACCTACTTCTTACACTGCATTAAAATTCCATAGTCTTAGCTCGTAGTGAGGAAAAGACGGTGTTGCTCCCTCCCTGGAGGTGTTGCTCCCTCCCTGGAGGTGTTGCTCCCTCCCTGGAGGTGTTGCTCCCTCCCTGGAGGTGTTCATGGCCAGGTTTGACGAGGCCTTGAGTAACCCGTATTAGTGGGAGGTGTCCCTGCCTATGACAGGGGCTTGGAACTAGATNCTGGAGGTGTTGCTCCCTCCCTGGAGGTGTTGCTCCCTCCCTGGAGGTGTTGCTCCCTCCCTGGAGGTGTTGCTCCCTCCCTGGAGGTGTTGCTCCCTCCCTGGAGGTGTTCATGGCCAGGTTTGACGAGGCCTTGAGTAACCCGTATTAGTGGGAGGTGTCCCTGCCTATGACAGGGGCTTGGAACTAGATGATCCTTGAGGTTCCTTCCAACCTTACCATTCTGTGATTCTAAACTGTGCTGTTCAGTGCCTGTGTGTGTCACACGGAAACACTGCTGCTCTCCCGCCAGTTCTTCACACTGCAGCAGTCTGGAGTTAGTACAGTCACTGCAAGCGCAGGACTTCAAAGACTGGCTTAACAGCTTGCAAAAGGAACTGCTATTCTGGGTCTTCTTTCCTTCTCTCAGTACCTTTCCATGAATTTGGAATGTATCTCTCAGCTTTTTCTCTGAGGAAGAGAGCAGGAGGACTCGCTCAAAGGCCAGAAATACACAGAACCTGTGTAGATCTCCGCTGGTTTACAGGGGCTTGAGGAAAAGGACTGCTGTTTTATTTGGGCAGTGACGGTCATTGCTTTGACCCGAGTTTGCACTGAATTGATGACATAGGCTTTAGTCTCATAAGCCTTTTGCTGTTTTGTTAGGCACATCATTCCAGTGTGGGATTTTTGTTAAAGCTCACATCAACATTTTAAAATATCAAAACTGTCATCTGACATTTTAGAAACCCATTTTTAATTTATATAAAAACTTCTTTGATCATTCACTAAACCCAAACCCTGCCAAAACCTCAAACCAATCACTAAACCAAATGCCAAAATTATTTTTAAAAATTAGTTTATATTGTGGTTAGAGTGGTAATATGAAAAGGAATGATATAACCACAAACCAAGGGGTGCTATGGTATGCCTTGCAGGACAGGGTAGTGTCTGCTGACACTGGTTATTTATTTATGACTACCTGCAGGTTTTTTGTATGTTACTAGGTGGATAGGACATTTTCACAGGGGTCTTCTATCTCATATAAAAGGCAGAAATCAAATAACACTGAAAATTGAATTGGACTGAAAGCTGAAGTATTTTATGGGAGTTCTTCAATGCTGTTCGCTGCTGCCTGCAGAGTTCTGCTTTTTGCAGTAGTTGAACAATGGTCCTGCTATTTGGCTTGAGGGGTGGAGAGGGCTGCACAAAGAAAGCAAGTCCACTTGAAGATGAATCTGAATTGGTTATTGACAGTTTTTAAAAGCAAAAGTAAGAAAGTCAAAAACTGTATTGACTTTTTTTTTCCTCCCTAAATGGAGCAAGCGTATGTTGTTTTATTATTGCCTAGAGTTTCTCTTCTGGTGGCCCTGTCTGTTTATTTCTTGCTTAACACTTGAACTGTAAACTTTCAGGGGCTGGAACCGTTGTTTGATGTGTGTTTCTAAACCTTTTTGAGCACACATTAATGAACTGGAAGACACTAGAAAAAGCATCTTTTTGAGAGTATTTCATGTCTGATTTCTGATTAGATGTGAGACTGTTACAGAACTACACTAACACTGCAAAGCACTGGCTGACAGAGATCGTATGAATGCAAAATAATCCCTTGGAGTTCCTCCTGGGTTCAAGGTGTGTGCACACAATCAAAGAACAATATTTCTTCTATGCTGGTGTGGGAATCCATAATGTACATTCTTGTAAATCATGTCAGAAAGATAGTTCTTCTTCCAGCAGTGGAAGATGTACACAGCATCCTCTGCACAGGATGATAAAGCCAGGCAAACCTGCCAAGATATTTCGCAGCTGAGCTATCCCTGTGTGTTTCAGGAACAGCCCAGCTGAATTCTTCCTCCTGCTTCAAGCATAGATGGAATTAATAGCAGAAAAAAAGTGAGAATGTGATGAGTGCAGTTTCTTTCTGAGCCAGATGGATGTGCAATTAGCAAAATTTTGAACATCTTCAGGACACAAAGCATTTCTGTATTGCCTGGTGGTGTTTCACGTGAGCCTGCATCTGATCGACTTGAGATGCTGTGTGCTAGAGAATATCACAAATGGAAATGGTGAACCACTCATTCTTGGGGTTGAGATTTTTTTTGGTGTGGTTTTGTCTGCATGCGGTCCTTAATTTGGTTTTTGAGGGGGCCCTAGCTCTGTCCAAGTCAACGAGCTTTTATGTTTGCCCCTTCCTCAGTGTTTAATTATGATTAAACACTGACCTCCAAAAATAACAAGTCTTACATTTTGTCTAGCAAACTACGGTGGTAGCAGAGAATGAGATTGTGTTGTGTCTTCTGCTTTAGCAAATATCTCTTGGTATCAGTCTTAAGAATTAGGACTAGGACTGTTACAATCAAGACATTCATGCTGTCATGAATGATCTGATGTACCTTTTACTAGTAGCTACAAAGAAGCTAGTTAGAGAGTGTCCAGATTTTGTCAGCAGGACCCTGAGATCTTGTTTGGGGTTCAGAAGTGCTCCACTCAAGCTATGTGGGTAGATAGAACTCCTCAGATTCCAGACAAATCTTCTCCTTTAATCAGTTGACAGATTGTTGTGACTAAATGTTGTATTCCATTTTACAGCAGGATAGCAACAGACCTTACAGAGCGTTGTATTCTGCAAAGCATTTTACAGGAGCCAAAGGCAGAGTAAACAGAGCAGTTTAGATCTGACCAAAAACTGACTTTATTTTTCAAGCTTGTTATTTTCATTACATATATACTGCTAGCATACCAAAGCAATTAATTTCAGATGTTGTGGTCTGTTTTAATAAACAGACATATAAATCAAAGAGATTATACAGAAATTTAGGTACGAAGAATTGCAGAATTCCAAAGAGAAGTACGTTCCAGATAACAACATTTCAACTTCAGTAAGATTTTAAATCTTTGCTCTCACTTGCTTTGCTTGTGAGGCTGTGAAGTGCTGAAGTGGGTCACTAGAACCAGTTGAACAAATGTGCATTAGGTACAACACAGCTGAAAGGGCATTATGTTTGGATTCTGTTTGCAGCTGTTGAGGTCAAGACAACTTCATTGGGAAGCCCACTGAGGGAATGACAGGATGTAATGCAAAATAAAAGGCTGAAGTTTCCCAGTTTATTTTGGGGTTTTGTCATTTTTAGTATGTGTTTTCCTGCAGTTTTTTAGAATTGAACACTTCCTGGTCCTTGGCATATTGAAGTCTGTCATTGAATTTAGTTCACATTCTTTCTGCTAGGACTTTTTTTTCATAGAACATTTACATTTTTATAGCTAAATGCATATCCAAAGAACTCACTTGGCAAGTAAAATCTGCAGTACTATTTTGTGAGAGAGAAGTAAAAATAGTCTGACTGAAAATTCTATCAAAGCTTCTAAACATTGTTTGTCTTTATGTCATGAAAGCTGAACTATAATGAGATAAAAACTGATGAGGTCTTCATAAAACTTGTTAAGTTCTTTGAGGTCTGAGTTTGCTCTTACTTGACTGTAATTACAAGAAAACCACTTAATTTCTAGTTCATGAGCTCTTGAGGCATGTAGTCCACAGAATGAGTAAAACTTTGATTCAGATTCATCTTTAGTCAGAACAACAGCGTATGTGACCTTTCACTGTAGTGTGTAATAAATGCATTTATTTTTCAAAGAGGAGGAAACTGGAGAGAGACTTAAATACTTTACAGAATAATTGGAACAACCAGAATAAATAAGAGGAGACCTAAAGAGAGGTTCATAGTTCAGTTTTATTTAAATTAACAATGCAGAGTCCAGGATAGGAGTAAATTTGAATTGCTTCCTTAACTGTGTGTGGCCTGACATGTAAAAGGAAGCTTTGTAAAAGTTGATGGCTAGCCTGATAGGAGTGTGCAGAAGAAGAGACTCTTTTGAAAGAACCTGGCCACATCAATGCAGATTTCATCCTAAGAGTCAGCAGGTGAGTGAGATACATTTTCTGGACAAATACAGATCAGACAATGACAGTTGCCCTGTATTTCTGTTTGTGAGGGTAGCGGTTGATTGTGAGACATACTGGGGAGAGAAGCCCAGAGCTTTGCCCCACCAGCGTCCTTCTCTGACAGCAGCTGTTAGCCTTGGTAGAAGTACAAGAAGGATCTAGTGGTGCTTTTCCCGTCCTTGTTTGCTTCGTATCTAAAAATACTTCAAAGAGTGATGGGAACACCAGCCCACAACACAACCTTTTCATAGGGAGTTTAAACATAAATTATAACTATTTTCTTTGTGAACACTTTACCATAGATTTTTCTAGTTGCTGATAACAGTGGAGTCTTGAATACCTTAATGTCTGTGCTGACTCTGCATGTACCAGAGTTCTGGAAATAACATAGTGACAATGGAACGTTTTGTGCCTTGGCTTTCTGAGAAGCTGCATCTGTATATGTGTAATGGTAGCAATTTTCATGGTCCTTTTTGTGTGTGTGTGTATAAGAAGTCAGTGGTAGTCGAACCCTCGCATTCGTGAGCCAGTTCAGTTGCAATTTAAGCTTGTCACAAAGGAGGAAGTCATGACAGCAGAGGCAGCAAGTGGGGAAAGAGTAATGAAGGAGTTTTAGCTGAGTGAAATCAGACTGTAAAAGAGTGGTTTGGTTTTCCACCATTTTTAAGAGGTGAGCCTTCATTAGGCAGTGTATTTCAAGAGTTTGTGGCTTATTACTAATATGTAACAGCATTCATTTTTGTTTGCATTTTTTGATAGTTGGATATATCCTTTGTTCTTTCACCCTAACAAGGGCGAAACCCCTTCATTATGTCCATCCTGGATTCGCTTAGTCATATTTCACTATCTTCACTCAAACTATATTTATAGACCTTTTCTATATCTGTCTACATACAAAATGTCTCTTTCTCACATGTGGGCCATGTCTCTCACATGTGGACCATGTCTCTCCCATGCTCCATGCCCTTTCTTCCTCTGCATTGTCTAGACTGTGTACCTTACCAGTCTGTCTCCAGTTATCCTCTTATATTCTTTTTGGCTAACAAGGCCTCCATTCAGTCCATCTGAAAAAAAGGAGTAATGCGACACTGTCTCCAAGGCAAGCTCCTGTAAACTACTGGTGCTGTTCCCCAAGCTGCCCTGTTTACCCCAGGACTTTGGGTAGTGATGGTAACAAGAACTCAGTAGAGATCATTTAGCTGAGAAGCTGATGTCTCATGACCAACACTATGTGAAACACTTAACTATTTAGTGAGCTAAACATATAGAGGTCTGGTTTTAATGTGGTGGTGTAGTTCTTTTGTTGAAGTTAGAAACTGTCGAGAATAACTTGGGAGTTCCCTGTTTTCCTGTACATCTTCTCATACAGTAAATAGTGACCCCACAAAAGCAACTCCAGGAAGTATAACCCTTGCAGACCTAGTGTTTATCTCGTCTATTGGGGTTGAATATACAGAAATCCACATAGGACACCCCCTAAGTTTATTTTTTTCAGAAATATTTTAGCATTTCTATGAGACCTTGCCATAACTGTCGTTTTGTTAGAAACATGGATACTTTATTCAACCTTGACATGTTTTACAGCACAAAGGTTATGTATTCCTTTATTATTAATCAAGGCCAGATTGGATGAGGCCTTGAGTAACCTGTACTAGTGGGAGGTGTCCCTGCCTATGGCAGGGGGTTGGAACTAGATGATCCTTGAGGTCCCTTCCAACCTTACCATTCTATGATTCTATGATTCTATTGGAAATCATAGGATTTAATAAACTGTATGTCCTAATGAAAGTTTGTTGTGCTAGCACATAGTTTATAGGATGGTTGGTACTCCTACCTTTACTAGATAATACAGTTTTATTAATTTTTGAGTTTATCTTATTTGGGATGTTTCCCAGGATGGAGAGGATAATCCCAGCTTCTATAACCTAGGTAGATTTGACTGAATCTTTTGTTTCAGATAGTTGCAATTGATATCCAAGGCCTACCGAGAGGGATCATTTAGACCCAGCTATAATTAAGAACACCCACTAATGATATGAAAGACAGTAGATTACCTGTTAATAAGGAAGGTTATTCAGCCCTGCCCTGTGGAAAATCCTGTAGTTTTATCTTTACAAACTACACTGGTTTGAATTGGGACTTTACCTTTCTAGAGACTGTTTCAGATTGTGTTATGTTTGTTTGATGTCTCCTGGTTCCTATTTAATGAGCAAGAATGAATAACTGGGAGAGACATAGAGGCACTAGATAAGGCACCTCAGCACTGAGCAGAAAATTGGAATGGTCCTCTCTTGCTTATGTAACTTTGTCATTCTGGGTGAGTGTCATAAAGCAAGTATTTTCCCAAGAGCTCCTCTATTAATTATGCTCTCTTTTCTGAGTTTGACATTTGAGATACCAGAGTGTGGTTTGCAGAAGGATTTTTAGGAGTACTAGAGGAAAACTTATTGTGAAATTAATTTTGTCTTCAGAGCTTGATGCTCAGTATACAACCACAACACATGAAGTATGTTATACAATATCTGTTCCTTAAATGAGGTACGGGCTGTTTGCTCCTGGAATTTTAGAAAAGGGAAGTTGCTGCTTTCTGCCACAGAATCGTTTAGGCTGGAAATGACCTTTAAGATCAAGTCCAACAGTTAACCCAGCACTGCCAAGCCCACCGTTAAACCATGTCCCTAAGCACGTCTTTACAGATCTTTTAAATACCTCCTGGGATGGTGGCTTCACCACTTGCCTAGGCGCCTTGACAGGCTTGACAAACTCTCTCAGTGAAAGAAACTTGAGGCCCTTACCCTACCGCCTGGTACGAGTTGAGAAGAGACCGGCCCACAGCTTCCTCCTTCGGCTAGCTGTGGAGGGCGAGAGCTCTCCTGCCCTCCAGCCCAAGGCGCAACTCCCTCAGCTGCCCCTGGACAGCACTTTCCCTGCCCAACCCCAACCCGTCCCTGAGGGAGCCGCCTTCGTGCCGCCCGTGGACAGCGTCCCGAGCCGCACTGGCGCCCCCGCCGGAGCAGCTGGGAGCAGCCGGGAGCAGCCGCACTCTTTGCTCGGGCAAGGGAGGGAAGTGGGAATTTTGGGAAGGCGGAGAGAGAGACGCCGCTGGAAATGGAGCGGGCTGGAGCCTGGAGCGCGCAGCTGGCGGAGTTCATGTGCTGCATGGGTCAGTAGTGCAGCCCGGCCTCCGGGCTGGCAGGGCTGCCTCTGGCAGAGCTCTCCCTGCAGGAACTTCTCTGCAGATCCTTGCAGTGGGTTATTTCTCAGTTTGGGGGTTTCTTTCCTAGTCAAATGACTGTCTTCTGGTTACTTCGCCTGGGGAGCCCTGCTTTGAGCTCTAGCATGCTGTGTACTGTTACACTGTTTTCGTCCCAGTGTGCATTGGCTTTGCTGAATTTTTTTTAAATTAAAAAACACAACTGTGGTGGGTTTTGTTGTTTGGATGTGATTTTTTTGTTAGTTTTTGTTGTTTTGTTGGGTTTTGTTCCCTTTCATTCTGACGTTTTTCACAACATGACAGTTGACAGTTTTCTTGTTACACATATGTGTACATCAGGTACAGTTTTCTTGCAGGTGTTTGTATGATGTGTATATATAAATGAAAGGAATAAAGAGTTTCTCTTGTTTTATGTATCTTAGCATTTAAATTGAAAATAGGTTTGAAATTAGTAGCGATTGAATGTTTTAATAAGATACAAGAAGTGGGGGTTAGTTTTTTTTCTTTTTTTTTTCTTTCACAGTGTTCAAAGTAGCGTTTCCTAAAGTCTAAAACGCCAGTGGTAGTTTGACAAAACTAGCTGAGGTTGCCTTAGGAGAAAAGACACATTGTACACTTGTGGCAGGAATACTAAATTCTGCAGTTGGGAAAACTTGTATTCCTTTAAAAACAAATACCCATAAGGAAACAGTTACAAGTGAAAGTATTTCTTAGTTTCTTTTCTTGCTGTGAGTTTCTGGTTCTCCACTTGCACCAAACCAGAGCTTCTGCTATATTTGTATAAATAACTGATGTTGGAAATGCTGTCCTGCTTAGGTGAAGGCTATAGGGAAATGTGTATCTAGCAAAAACTTCTCTTCATCGGGCAGATGTTTTTGGGTTGTGTGGTCTGGATTTTTTGTTTGTTTTCTTGTTTGGTGTTTTTTGAGGGTTTGTGGGATGTGGTGTGGTGTTTTGGTTTTTCTTTTTTTCCCATTAGCACAACCTTATTCTTTAGTTCATCTCTTATTCCTCTTTTTGGGTCTTCGACTGGCATAAGAGGGTATGAAACCTAAGCCAGGAACTTGGAAGATCCTGAGTGGCATGGGAAAAGGTGTTTAGGGAACAGCAGGTATTCTGTGCAGAGCTTAATGTGTATGTATGCTACATGTCATACTTGAAGAACTCTTCACCACAATGAACTGTAATCGCAGAAGTTGCAGGTGTGTTAGAAAAGGATTGGAAAAAATTAACAAGTAAGAAAGCCTCTATGACTCCTACAGACATGTAGAAAGTCTGTGAGTCACATAAGGGAGGAGTACACATAGGCTTTGGTGACTATTCCCTGCCTCGTTTTTGCATTCGTTCCTGAATACTCATTTCTCACCACTGTTGGAAGCAGCACACGGTGCTCTGCTTAGCCCAGGATGGATGCTTGTATAATCTCACACCGTTTACACCAGAGACTTGAAAGCCCATGAATATGGACCTTTTGTGAATTTTTTTATTACTTCTGCTATTTTTGACCATTCTGAAAACAGTATTTTTTTTTAATGTAAAATGCAGAATCAAATTGAGTTGTCTAGTGATGGAACTATCAGTGGGAGGGGTTTCGTTTTGTTACCTGAGCTCATTTCTCATTCTCAGCCACAGTACAAATAACCTGAGTCAGTGAACCAGCTGCAGTTTTGTTGTTCAGGGCAGATGGTCCCAGTCCTAATGCACTGCAACTCCTCTGGGAAGCTCCAGGGCTGTGAATGGGGTCTGTAACAGTTGTACTGGCTAGTGACTATACATAGGTTCCTGGAGGTAAATTAGCTCTTGTGCTGGAGTGAGTGTTAAGAATACACTGTTCTCTAAAGTGGCTAAGAAGAATATACTTCCATCGGTAAGGGTAGTGCTTTTGTACCCTGAACCTGTGGCTTTTATTGTTTCTTCTTGCTGTTTTGTGTGCAGTGCCACACCTAGGGAGCAAACTGCTGGTAGTGACTGGGTCTTATATCTGGGTTAGTGGACATCCCTGCTTATTTAGAGGATTAAGGAAAAGACAACCCTTTTTCTGACTGAAGCTGTAGCTCATCCATGCATGTTGGAACAAGGGTGATAGTCCAGTCAAAAAGTGTTGTGGTTATAAAAAGCTATTTTCATATAGTAAGAGATTTTCTGTTGCTAAATGCTTTAGTAATTATTTGAATTTAAGTAGTAGTTATAGCTCTTAAAAGTTTGTCTGGAACTTTTTAGCATGTTTTTGGGAATGGTTGACTTTTCCTAGGAATCTACATTCATGTAAGTGATGCCATTGTGGTACCAGTGGGGTTCTTGCCCTGCAGGAACTCACCTGCAGCTTCTGCTCAAAGCACTTTTTTATGACACGCTGTGATATGCTGCAAAAAAAAAGTTTGTGTGCTGTTGCTTCGATGTGTCAGAGTTTTTGCAGGCTATTTGGTTTTTAAACGTCATTGAAATACTAACTTCATAAAGCTTTCCATAAAAAAAAATCATAGTCATCTGCATTAACCCTTCTCTTTTTATTTTTTTTCCTCCAGATGAGCGAGACAAAGTGCAAAAGAAGACCTTCACAAAATGGATTAATCAGCATCTCATGAAGGTCAGTTGATATTTGTGATGTCTGGATGACTGATTGCTGCAGTAATGATTGTGCCTCTTACTAAATGTTTGATTTCAGGATGCAGCTGTGTTGCATATAATGAGGAAGATCTTAAATGGTGATGTTTATGCATGTACTTTGAGTAGTCATGGGGGAGTTGAAATACTGCTGTTGAGCATCCCAAGGCGATCTATTTCAATATTTAAGTTTGAAATTATAATGAGTCAAAGTTTAAGGGACATGATTTCTTTCTATGAAGCTGGACTCTCTGGTGGCATTAGAGTGTGATGGCTGTAGTATCACAAATAAAGCAAATAAAAAAATATGTGTGGGTTTTTTTAGTGCTGTGTTGGGGAGAGAGAACTGACCTTGAGAAGGAGAGCTCTGGATCATTGTGTGGTATAAATATGCTGCTCATGGGTTAGAAATAGAGGCTTTCTAGGGATGAAAATGATTTTTCAGGGTTTTTTTGTTGTTGTTGTTTTGGTGTTGGGTTTTTTTTTTTGTTTTGTTTTTTGAATAGCAGTAAACATTGCCTCAGGGACAGAGCACATCGTTTTCCCAACATGTACAGGTGGTTTTGGTAAACAGAGAACTAAAAACTATGAGTTTACCTTCACAGCATGGCCTTTCACTTCTAAATTTAACCTGCTGTCTTCAGTGTCAACTCCAGACAGTTCTCTGGAGATACAGATTGTGTAATTACTTAACATAAATCGCTTTGGTTTTTTTTTTTCTTCTTTCTTTCTTCTTCTTCTTCCCAGAGGTTGAATTTATGTAAAAGTCACATTAAATAAAAACGTATCTGCTAACTGTCAGAATTGACATTCAATAATTTTGTTCAGATGTAAAGAAAAATACAGTTATTTTTTTCAGGGAGCAACTTAATTATCTCTCTGCTGCTTGTGGCAGCTTTTGTGGGTATTTGAGAAATAATGGACACAGAAGCAGAACAGAATTTCTTCAGGGATGTTTAAAATCCACTGGTTTTTTTTGCGCCATAAACCTTTAAAGGATGCAAAATTCTGGTTTCACATCAGTTGGAAACCTCCGTAGCTTTTGGAGATGGCATGATGTAGGCCCTAGCCAACAAGACCTGGATGTGAAGTTGATCCAAATTCTGTCTTTAGCAAGAGACCCTTCTTCCAGAGTGTTCTTTGGGTCTTTCCCACCATGAGTGAACCATTAGTAATGGTCTTGACATCAGTACCTGTGCATCACACAACCTTTCTGTGGGCAGAATGAGTCTGGAGTCACAGAGTAGCTTTTGGTTACTACTCATCCCAATAGGTACTCCTTTGTCGATTTGCTAGATCCAAAGGAATCATGCTGTGTAGAAACAGCTGCTTCAAGGACCCCCACTATGCAGACCCCTCACTGTAATAATGAAATACCTGAGTGGTCCCATATCCTTATAGAAGTCTTTCTGATTGATAATGAGAAAAGACAAGAATCTGGAGACCTGCAGCCTTCCCCTTCTGGATTTTACCTCGTATTTGTATTGTAAGAAATGCATCAGTTGTCCAGTACTTCAGATAAATTAGATTTAGAGGAAAAAGCATACAGAAAGATTGCCAGTACTCTTTTCAGCAAAATGCAGTCTTCAGATTAACCATCAGACATTTTTTTCTAGTTGTGGGTGATTTGTTGCTGTGTTTGTAGAAACTATTAAATTTTTTTATGTATTAAAGGTATAGGTTAAAGATGCAGTTATAATTTTCTGTGGGATGCAGAAAAGCCTATCCGAAGCTTTTTGGAGAGAGATCCTTTAATATTAGTTAAATATTAGTTTTATTATGTTTTTAAAAAATGTTTATTTATTTTTATATCTATAAATAATTTTATTTATTATTTAAAAATCAGTTAAAATTATACCTGTCTTTACTGAAGAGCAGTGTTTGAATATTTTAGTACTGTACATCATTACTTCACTTATAAAACATACAGTCATTGTTACCATATTGTCACCCTATTCACAGTGGCTTGCAAAAGATTTAGGCTCTAAACCTGTGAGGAAATTGGGGTAAAGAATTCACACTAAATCCTTCTGACTTGCTTGCCAAGGTCAGTAGTCTTAGGCCTTCATCTTCAAATAGTTCTTAGTGTGGTGATTGTAGAAGTAGATACAGATTGATGGAGATGTGTACCTGTATGTATCACTGGCCTTGATTTTCATCTTGGCTTACATGGTTCAGAATTGAAGGGTTGCTAGCTTACACAAGTACGGTTTGACTGTAGCTCTCAGCTTGGAGTTTATTATCTTTTGGAAGTACTCAGTTTGAAAGCAGTTGGTAATACAGTTGTCAAATTTCTGTTTACAGTTTTGTTTCTAGAACAGTGAATTGTATGGAAAGCAAAAACAGACCTTCAGATGCTCCCTGTTAAGACACAAGGACGTATTTAGAAAATAAGGAGGGAATGTAGAAAATGTAGCACCATAAATGACTGCATTTCCAGCTGAGTCCCTGGACCTTTCCTGGTCTTTTCATTAAGTTGAATTTACAACCTAGTTTTCAGTCACCTTGGATTCAAACAAAAATGTGTATAATTTCTGTGTTATACACATTTTGTGTTAACTACTGTCAATAGCTTGTTTCAGGAAAAAAAAAAAAAAAAAAAAAAGTGGGAATCAGCTTTCAATAGCTTTCTTCAGACTGGTTATCCAGACTTCTCTGGTGGCTAGCAAAGAGAACAGGCTCTTCTAGATGTCTGTCGCTAAAGCCATCTGCCTTAGTGGGAGAGATGGATTTTTTCCTAGAAGTGGTTTTGCTCCGTTGTCTGAAAAAGGACGTCATTGTGCTTTGTCTGTTACTGTGTAGGCTTCAACAAAAAAAGCAGAAAAGATGAAAGTGATCATGGGTAATTAGGAGAGATCCTTTGGAAACACCAGACTATGTATGTGGACAGGACTTTGCTATGAGCATGGTGATGGATTGCATTTTTCTTTCATCTTTTTTCCATCTTGTGTGTGTTCCTTACTCTCTCTTTCCCCTAGTTTTATTCTCTGTTTTTTTTTTCTTTGTCTCCATTTTTTTTTCTTCCAGTTTAGTTATTTCCTTGCTCATTTTATTTAATCTTCTGTTCTGCAATCTTTGGGAAAGCAACTATTTTTTATCCTTTTACAGCAGGTATTCAGAAGAGTTTATTTCTCAGTTGGTAGTATGATGCTTTTAAGGGTTACTGTAATTTTGAGGGGTGGCATAAAAGCCTGCTACTACTCATACAATTAAATCTTGTATTTATGGAATTTGCTGAGTAACCACAAAAGCCAAGGTGGCTGAGAAATATTTATCCTTCTGTTCTGCATTGCCCATCTTTAGCTACATTTGATTGAAAGCAGGTAGGTGTATAGTATATCAAAATGCAGTGTACAAGCGCCTTGTCAGCTCAATTGACTAGTTAAGCATGTAATTGTGTACTTTGCTAAACTAGAAGCATAGTCACTGCAGAAATATTTCCTCCAAATGATCTTGAGTTTCATACTTTTAGAGACAGGTACTTAATGTGTTATTTGCAAGGTTCAGCTGTTAAAGTTATCTTTGAATTCCACAGTTGAAGATCAAGTGAACTGTCACTACATTTTTTAAATGCTTAAGTTTGACTTTTGAGTTGATAGTAGATTTTTCCAAGGACTGATAAGTGTTTTGCACTTGCTAAGACTACTGTTTAATGTCTGATGGTGGGGCTCCAGTTTAAATGTTATCTTTTATTTCTTGTTGACATATGGGCGGGAGAGGTAAGATATTGAACTTTAGACTGGCCTGCTGTTGTACGAGCTTCCAGGGGGAAACTCGGATGCCAGCATATCGTGTCAATGGGGTAGAAGTCTTCTCATTTAACTTCCTTAAGCCTGTCTTGCCCTATTGATCCAGATCCCTTCGCACAGCCTTCCTACCCTCAAGGAGATCAGAACACCCAGCTTTAGTGTTCTCAAGATCCTGCAAACAAGAAGGTTTTTTTAAGCAGTTGGACAAAAACCTTTTACAACAATTGTTTTTAGGTCTGTGTTCAAAATCCTGTACTGTGGTGCAGTGGTAGGACACAGGAGAGAGCACAGGGTTTTTTTTGTTGTGCAAGGACTGAATGAATAATTCAGAACAGAAACCTGAAGTAATTGATTCCTGAGCGTCCTTGAGACAGCACAGGGTTTGTAAATGACCACTTAGGTTGATTGTTTTGAGAAATGTACAGGTATGCTCTTAATGACAGAGGAACCATTCCTCTCATGGCATATGAAAAACTGAAAGCTGTCACTTCACTGACACTATTAGTTATCATTTTAGATAGCACTACTTGGCAGCATATGCTTTTTAGCCACGCAGTTCATGTTATTTAAAGTTCCCCACCTCATCTTTAGAGACAAATGCTTTTTAGCTTTACATTTGTATTTATTTTCAGGAACGAGGCACCTGGTGTTGGGGTAGGGTTAGTGACTTTTTAAAAAAGTCTAAATTTAACACCTTTGTTGTTTGGGTTTCTTTTCCTGAAAATGTGATGATTTTTGTTTATACTAGTGCTTCTAAGTGATGACTCCCAGTTTGTTCTACATGTGTTCCTCCTAGTTAATGCTGATAGTTGCTGCAAAATTTGCTGGAAGCAAATTCTGTCAAACTGCAGTTCCAACCCCAGCATGTAGCTTGCTTTTTAGGCATTGTATGCAGCTGATATATCAGTATTTCCTCCTCTGTTTTGTTTTCCAGCTGTTCAGCGAGATCTATTTTCTTCTCTGTAGACAGGAGAATATTTTAGTTTTTATCCTAAAAAACGTGCTGTTAAGGGTTCAGAACTGTTCTAAAAGGTCTTGAAATCCTCTTTTCTTGAAACATGCTTTTTCTAAAAAAATACAGAAAAACAACTCTTGAAGAAGATCATCAGTTGATGGTGTAAAGAAGTGCTTGATTTTGTTATTATCTTGGGAAGTATGCACAATTGTAGTTTATTCATGCTACATTGCATAGAGATTTGTCAGAAATCTTCCACATGGAGGTAAACTGCACAGCAGCTTTCATCTGCTTAGTATAATCTATAGCTGTTTGCGAAGCAGATCATCAAGGAAACTCACGATGTTTTTGTCGTTACATCAAAGTTTAGGTGAGGGAGAAAGGTAACAAGATGATGATGAAAATGAAATTACAGTTGAATTCAAAAAAGGAGATTGTACAGTTTTATATAGGCTTGAGGATAAGCGTCATCACAAAATCTTCTTTGCAAGAAAATAGATAAATCAATCTAAGGCAAGAAAACTGTGTCACAGATTTCAAGTTTATTTGATCCTATTAATGCATGCAGACTTCATGACTACTTTGGAGCAGGAAAGAGAATAATTGAAAGCAGCAAATTAATTATGCATGAAATATCTGATAGTATGAGTGCATCGATATTTCTGTGGTGTGATACTGAAACAATTCAGTGTATGTTTTTGTCATCCTTTTTATTTTGGTATTCAAGTGTTGTTAATTTTTTTTTCATATAGATGCCCATATGTGGAAGACTGAATTTAAGGATAATTAAGTTTACTGCGATATTGATATATGATGAAATAAGAAGCACTGTTAGACTACTATACTGATATATTGGATTTGTTCTCATTTTGTGGGTTTGTTGTTTGCAGTTAGCTCTCAGAAGATTGTACTTATTCCTTAGAGATCAGAAGAAATAAAATTCTACCATTTGCTATTAAGTGTTGGCATTTTAATTAATCGTTAAATTATACATAGAATTATGGGGTTTTTTTATCTACACTTTTGATGTATCCACATTTAATAATCATCTGTATATCAGTTTAGAAATACTGTCTTGATCTTCCTTTGGGGCCAGTGAAATTGTGCCATTGACTCCTGTGGGAGTAGTATTTGTCCCATTATGTGGACGCCAGACAGTAAGCAACTTGCAGTGTTCAGTCATAAACCTGCTATAGAGTTATAGAATCATTTAGGTTAGAAAAGATCAAGTCTGACTGTTTACATTGTCTACTTCACCACTAAACCATAATAGTTTGGATTGGAAGAGACTTCTGAAGGTTGTCTAGTGCTTACTGCCCTGCAGTAAGCAAGGTCATGTTTCATTATATTTGGTTTCTCAGAGCCCTGTCCAATCTCTTCCTGCCTAGGGATGCGGCATCCGCCGTCTCTCTGGGCAACCTGTTTCAGTGCTTCACTACCCTCACTGTCATAAATGTCCCGCTTCTATCTACTCTGTATCTGCCTTCTTTTAGTTCAAAAGTACTACCTCATGTCCTATTGCAACAGGCCCTGCTAAAAAAGATTGTCCTTGTTTTTCATATAAGCCCCCTTTAAGTATATAAAGGTGACAATAAGGTGTACTTAGAGCCTTCTCCAAGCTAAACAACCCTGACTCTCTCAGCCTTTCTTCATAGAGGAGGCAGCATCCATCTGACCATTTTTCTTGTCCTCCTCTGGACCCAATCCAACAGTTCCATGTCTTTCCTGTGTTGAGGACTCCAAAGCTGAACACAGCTCTAGAGACTTTTCACCAGAGCAGTGAAGGTGTATTTGCTTTGGTCCAAGTTAGTGTACCTCTGTAGTTTGAAACTGTGAAAGTCAGACTTACTGGCTGAGTTTGATGTTAATAGCATTGTGGTTTTATGCTTTAAACAATTAATCTCTGATAAATTACAGTTGTTGACACACAACACAAAGGCTGCAAAGGAGAGAATGAATTGGAAGGATAAAGAGTGAAGAGCAGCAGTGGCACTGTGTAACTGGAACATCAGTGTTTCTTTGACTGTACATAAGATCGGACAGAAGGTTGCTGTCAGTCTGGGGCATTGAACTGGAACAAGGAGGTTGACAGTAAGGTTTTCGTTGCTTACTAACATTGCAGGCACAGGAATGTGTAGTAAGAGAGAAGATCAATCATCCTTGTAACTGACAGGCAGAGCAGATGTGAAGGTCTGCATTTGAACAACTACAAAAATGTCCTCAGTAGCCTATGAAAGAAAGATACATTTATGTGGCATGGCTCAGCTCATCTCCAAGCAGGTGTGAAAACCAGGTCAGGGCATGCTTACTGTTGTTTTCCTACCTGCTGCAGGAATTGAGGTGGCTGCCTCTGGTGTTGACCAGTTTTGTGAGAGAAGTGCCAGCCAGGAAGACTCAGCCTATCAGATTCAGAGAATGGGTAGCAAAACTGCTACTTTGGTTTAGATTGATTGGGAGGGATTGCTTCCAATTTTAAAAGGGAAGGTAACTTAACAGCAAAGTGATTGTAAAATCCCAGGCTCACCTTTCAAATCAAAGAGAGAAGTGAGAAGTAAAAAAGAGAACAATGAACTTCTAAGCAACAGAGCTGGGGAAAGCAATAGGTAGTCTCCTGGGGAGGTAATCTAGGAGAGGGAGGAATGCAGGAGATCTGGCAGTCATTGAAGGCACCTGTGTTGGAGGCACAAAGGCAGGCTGCAGAGAGGTATGAAAGATAGAATACATCATATAGATCAAACTGCTGCTTTTAGGATGTGTGTGAACTACAAAGGAACTATACAAGAAGTGGAAACATGGGCAGCAGGACTGAAGAATTGTATAAAGAAGTTAGTGAAACATAGTTCCGTAATAATGTCAGAATATGAAGAAGAAAGAAGTATGGATGTGTTACCAAGGAAAAAAGTGAGAAATAATGTTGTGTAGAAAAGTCTGAATTCCTGAATTCTACAAAATACTAACTTGACAAAACATGTTTTAATAAAATGAGAATGAAATTCAGATAAGGAAAGAGCGTATCAAAGAATACTCAGGTGTGCTTTCTAAAGGCTGTGTGACTTCACCCAATACTTATGAACTAGTTGAAGTGATTTAGATTTTATCATTCTGTTGAACAATTCAGAGAGGACAGGCAACTTGTAGGAGTCTGCAGTTACAGTAAGCATAATGCCTCTCTCCCAAGCAGAAGAAAAGAATGGGCAGTTACAGACCTCACAGAGTAATTTCTTTCCCTGAGAAAACTATGTAACAACTGGTCTTTGAAAGCAGACAGACAAAGGGACAGCATATATATCTGTATTTGTTGACATGCTGCCACATGTCAGCTTATTAGCAGATTAATGTCACAAAACTTGAATGAAAGGATCCCAAATATAGTTTGCTTGGATATTGCCATCAGTAACAGCTGCAGCTGTTAATTTCACCTGGCTCTGGGAGGCCACACACATGAGCAGGGACCCATCTCGTTTTCACCTACAGATGGCATCCAAGTACCTGTTGACCTTTCTGGGCCACATCAAGTGAGCATTTCAGTTGTGTCACATCATCCTTGTGGAGATATTCCTGGTTTTCTAATACTGCAGCTGTACCCTTCTAGACTTAGGCCTTTTGTCATGTCAGCAACAAATATGACCCTCACCGTGCCACGTTGTTTTTAGGTCTATCCTGTGCACTTGAGTGTGTGCTTGTGCACAGAGAGATCCAGGAACTACAGATGACCTCCACACTCTACCTGTGGGCCAGAGTGGTGCTTAGCAGACAGATACAGCTTGTAGTTCTGCACTTTTGTAGACATATGCATGTGCTTGTGGGAATGTGATCGTGAACTACTTGGCTGCACAACCAGAAGTTTGCAGCCATCTGTAACAAAGCTGTAGGATCGTAGAATTAACCAGGTTGGAGGACAAGGTCATCCAGTCCAACCTATCACCCAGCCCTATCCAGTCAACTAGACCATGGCATTAAGTGCCTCATCCAGAAGATACGTTTTCTTGGAAAATCAAGGACAGAATACGATAAGTGAGTTTGTTTAGTCTGAAACAGAAGATAGACATGATAACGTGTCCTCAGTATGTAAAAAGTGGTTATGCAGAGGCTGGTGAAGAAATATTTTGTGAGGTCAGGCTCTAAGTGTGTGTGAGGAGATGCAGGTTAGTTTACAAAAGCAGATTTAATTTGAAGATTAGTCAAGAAAAATCCTTCTCCTTGAAAAGCAAGCAAGCATCATAAACCACTGACTTGTGTGCAGTACACTGCAGAATTTCCTTTGTGTGAATTTTCAAGAATGAATTAGAGAAGTACCTCGCAGGTTTTAGCCAAAGTCAGTCTGCTCCACTGCACTGAGTCAGGAGAGGTGATCTGTTAAGTCCTTTTTAGCCTTTCAGTTGTATTATTCTGGAATAGCCTTCTAAGGCCCAGCCCTTCTCTGGCAAAAGAACATTCAGCTTTGAGTCTTAGAGCTCATCGTTGGCAAGTTACTTTTCTAAAACTTCTGCTTTCATTAAATCATTGATTTCACCCTGCATCAATCCTACAGTTCAAATGAGAATGCTCTCATTCAGTGGGATACACTGTAAAGTGAAACTTTGCAAGGTTTGCGTCGCATTCATTCTTAATCCTTATTTATGCTTTCATAGGTAAAGCATTTTAGAAAAGAGACAAGAGTCACCAGTCAAGCTTTTAAGCAGATTGTAAGCCACACTTGAGTTAACAGTTTTATGTACTGAGACACTGTGTCCTAACAAGCAGAATATATGGTAGAGGGGTAGGTAGGCTTTTTATAATGTGTGTGCTTGTTGTCTTTTTAAGATTTTAAGTATCTTTATATAATTTTATGCAAAAAAACACTTGAAAAAAGAGTACTGTATGAAGGAGAGAGATGGACATGCTATACATTAAAGTCAAAAGTGGTGCAAGAAGTCTTAATGGGTTGGGAATATACATGGAGTTGCATGGGATCTTGTGTGACATGCCACGTGGCATCTGTCGCGTGTCCTGAGAACTGTCTGTAGAACGAAGATTACCTTGTTGAAATAAATACTAAATTTGGCTGGATAAATTAACACTTTAGGACTTTAATTTTTATCAGTAATGGAGTAGATTTTATTTTATCTTAGCAAATACCTGTTTCTGCTTTTGTTGTGAATCAGTGTAGTTTGGGTTCCACTCATATGGATGAAATCATAGAATCATAGAATGATAAGGTTGGAAGGAACCTCAAAGATCATCTAGTTCCACCCCCCTGCCATAGGCAGGGACGCCTCCCACTAGTACAGGTTACTCAAGGCCTCATCCAACCTGGCCTTGAACACCTCCAAGGAGAGAGCAGCCACAACCTCCCTGGGTAACCTGTGCCAGTGCCTCACCACCCTCACTGGAAAGAACTTCCNTCTGTCCTCATAGGAGAGCTGCTCCAGCCCTCTGATCATCTTCGTGGCCCTCCTCTGGATGCGCTTGATTCTAATATGTAAAGTTACAAGCAGTCCACCAAGGCTATGCAAGTGTTTAAAAAGTGAAGGTAGTGATGTGGTAATGATTAATCACAACAGGACATGTAGATGTTCTGAGTGACTGGACCAGCATTGGTTGGCTGAAGAGAACCTTTCAGAAAGCCATTAGTTCTAAAAGACATGAACCGAAACAGAGACAAGATGTGGCCTGATTTTTATTTTTTAAATTGAGCAACAGCATATTTATCTTAGAACCATACAAAAAACTTTTTTTTTAGTGAAGTTGGTTTATTAAGAGACACTCAGACATCTGAAATAACTGAACAGTGATGACAAAATGCAAAATGGAGTCTGCAAAGGCAATGGGTTAATTGGACAATTGAGTTGTCTGGAAGAGATGAAAAAAATCTAAGCTTAGGTAGAAGGGCAGGGCCTTAGAGGGCTGGAACATGGGAGGTGTGTTCAAATCACAAAGTTCTTGCACTAGTAGCATCTAGAGCATTGGCCAAGTGAGAAAGTAAAGAGTGCAACCAAGGAGGAATCTTTAGTTAGGAAATACCCATTACAAAGGAAGATCATGTGTATTGAACTCACTCTGTGTAGGAGACTTGTTTAAAGGTGGCTTAGTAAATGTGTTGGAAATGATAAAGGGACTTTAGGAAATGAAGTAGTATTAGCAATACCTGCTGTTTGAAAAAATCAATATCCAAACAGTTAGAAAACTACCCCTGAGTATGAAACAAAGAACAATTTATGTCAGTGAACTGCAGGAAATGTTTCCTGCAGAGTGGATTATCAGACTGGTGAGTAAAAGAAAAGACGAAAGCTGAGTTTGAGACCACAGGACTTAAAAGTGGATTCACCAGACTTTGCAAGTCTGGCAAGAGGGACCGGACACAGGTTTTCCCCATGTGCTGTCTTACTGGTGGCCATGGCTGTGGGCTTTGTACTGTTGGGCCAGAGCCAGCAAACTGGGGTGTCGGTGGTGGTGGGTGCCAGCTCTGGAGCATTTATGTGTGTGCAGAGATGAGGGAACAGCACCATCTGCAGCCCAACGCTCTAACTGCCTGTGTTCTGCCCAAGTCAGGGCTAGCCAGCAATTAAGCTCTGCCAGAACTTGTGTACTTGCATTGCATATCTTTTAAGAGAGTGAGTGAAGTTTATCGTAGGATTCACTGCAAAACAGTGATTATGACCAGGGTATGTGTTTACAATTTAGGGTTTTTTGCCCCTGAAATAAATTTTGCATTTTAAGTAAGGGTATTAAAGAATGTGAGAGACACGGGAGGCAAGTGTCAATGTGCATGTAACTGCTTCAGCTCCCTGATCTCTTGGCCAGGAACCACACAGCTCAGTGCCTTGCTGTGCCCATCCGCCTGTTAGGATGGAAAATTCCCAAGGCAGAGTGGCCCTGTGACGCATCAAGCAGCACTTGTGTGCTTTGCATGGGGGAATCTTAAGTCTGTAGAACAAAGTAAGTAGTCTCGAAGATGTTTGAAGAAGCACTCTGGCTTGGCAGATCAGTCTTGGGAATATTTTGACAAAGGTAATGTTTTGACAATAGCATGCTGCATGGATCTTCTTACAACCTGTTCAGAATTCTGGAGTGTTTCTTGTAAATCATGTTGGCAGAGTAAACCTTAATTTTTGTACATAAATTAAAAAAAAAAACCCTCAACCCTCATAAAATTTTGTATTTTTTACTCCTGGTATAGATGTATTTTTTTTATCATACAGTTAGAACTGTCACTTGGTCAAGTGCACCTGGGTTGAGGCAATCCCAAGCACCAATATAGGCTGGGCAGTGAAGACCCCACCTGGAGTACTGCCCCTGTTATAAGAAGGCTATCTGGAGGCCCTGTTATAAGAGGGCTATGGATGTGCTGGAATATGTACAGAGAAGGGCTGTGGTGGAGCATCTCTCCTGTGAGGAGAAACTGAGGGAGTTGGGGCTATTCACTCTGGAGAGGAGAAGGCTCCAAGGTGACCTTGTTGTGGCCTTTCAGTATCTTAAGGGGGGCCTACAAGAAAGCTGTGGAGGGACTTTTTAGGCTATCAGGTGGTGATAGGACTAGGAGGAATGGAACAAAACTTGAAATGAGTAGATTCATACTGGATGTTAGGAAGAGGCTCTTCACCATGAGGGTGGTGAGAGCCTGGAACAGATTGCCCAGGGAGATGGTTGAAGCCCCATCCCTGGAGATGTTTAAGGCCAGGCTGGATGAGGCTTTAGGCAGCCTCATGTAGTGTAAGGTGTTCCTGCCCATGTCAGGGAGGTTGAAACTAGATGATCCTTGTGATCCCTTCCAACCCTGACTGATTCCTTAATTCAAAGGTTTAAGGCCTAGAACACGAATTTCAAAACTTGCAGTAAACTGTGCTCATAAGTAGCACTGTCAATACTGTTTGTCTTTTAAAAACAGGATAAAGTACATTTTTAGAAAGCAGAAACACAAGGAAAACTCACCAGGATGCCAGAATCTCATGCAGTGGCCACAAAAGTTTTTCAGTGGTCTGAATGCTAATGGTATTTTCTGTGGAATAGTGTAATAGGGGCTCAGCTATCAGTGTCTATTGTCTTGGAGAAAAGCATTGTACTCTAGCTGAAGTGAATGGGGGTCTTAAGGATTCTTTTTTTCCATGGGCATTGAATCTGATTCTTAAAGAATAAATTCAGTTTATTGCGAAACTGGTGGTGGCCTTATGCCAGCTGTCGCTTGGATTTATCAGTGACCTCACTAGTAATTAAGACCTGACCCTTTTTTCCCAAACATACCCCTACAGTTCTAACTTTTGAGCTTTATCCCAGTTTCCTTTGGAAAAGCAGTAATGCTTGTTGTCTGTGCTGGGCATTTAATTAACTTTGCTTCCAGCAGCAAGAGCAGTACTTGAAAAGACTTTCCCAGGCTATGTGGTCTGAAAAGCCTCTGTTAAATCTGTAATGCTTTAAATTCTTGATAACGCACCGGTTTATAAAGGCTTGTCAACTGAACTTCAGTTTTCTTCAAAATAAACATGATTCAATTTTGTTTCTAATTTTTTGACTGTTAAGGAAACTAAGAAAAGGTCTGGTTTGGCATGTTCTCTTAACAATCAGTTAAGTGTAATTAAAACAAATAAAGAGAATCTCCATGTCTTAAAGTTACTCAATTGCAGTCTGCTTTTCTTTACACTATAAAACACGGATAGTTTTGCAAGGGTGTGAGCACAGAACTCTACCTCATTTCCAAGTCCTGCAGCCCAGCAGGCTTGCCCCTCTCGGGAAGTTCCTGGTGGCCTTGGTACCGTGGGAGTTGCTTATTATCCCTGCCTGATCTGATTATATAGTCTTTCCTGCCCCTTATGCCTTGGTTTTAGATTACGCAGCACGTGTTTGTTTCTGCTCCTTCTTTTGGTGTTTCGGTCAAGAAGGCAGTCCTTGCGTTTTTAGGTGCTGACCTGGCACATACTGCACCCTAACATCTGAGAGATCTCTCTATATACTGAGTGCACACCCACTGTATATATAGAAAGGGCCACAACCCTATTTTCCTGCTACATTTACTTACGAATAACAAAAAGAGTATGATTCTTTTGTGTTTTCGTAGAATCATCAAATGGTTTGTGTTGAAAGGGACAGTCAAAGGTAATCTAGTAAAATCTCCCTACAGTGAGCAGGAGCATCTTAAGCTAGATCAGGTTGCTCAGAGCCTTGTTCTGACCTGACCCGGAATGTTTCCAGGGATGGGGCATCTGCCACCTCTCTGGGCAACCTGGGCCAGCATTTCACCACACCTGTACTTAAAATATTAATTTCTTGTGTCTAATCAAAATATGCCATATTTTTGTTTAAAACCACTACTGCATGTCCTGTTGCAACAGGCCCTGCTAAAAGGTGGAGGTCTGACAATGTAGCGAGAGCAGCCTTCCTGCTTGTCCTGGGTCTAGACACAGCTGCAGCCGAGTCCCACACAGCTGCTCACGTAACTGACCCTCCCCACACCCTCTCCCAGACGGGATTGGAAGGATGAATTTGTAGCAAAATGCAAAAACCCCTGTAGGCTGAGATAACAAGAGCTTAATAGAACAATATAAAGAACAAAGGAATGACAAGAAAATATAATAATGTATAAATGGAGCAATATAAAAATGCTAATGGCTCACCCACTGCTTGCCGAATATGAAAAACCTACCGCATGGGCCCTCCCCTTATATAGCAGGTATGGTGTAGTGTGGTGGAATAATACCCCATTAGCTGATTCACCTGGGTGTGGCTCTTCCCAACTTCTTCTGAAGAAAGTTAACCCTATTTAGCCAAACCAGGACGTGGCTGTACGCCACCCTGTGCATCTTCTGTCCATCCTTTTCAAGACTAAGCTGGTTTTGCTTGCAGAAGCAGAAGGGACAGTCCTTTTACATACACCATCAAAAGCAGCCAGTGGTTTTATTGGGTCAAACTGCAGATTTTCCAGTATCTGCATAATGCAACTAATAATATAATAAAATTGTAAGAAATTTGCTTTCTGTGGAGGATGGCTTGATTTTTGATGTGATCCATGGCAAAACCAGAGACCGCTGTGTACAGATGCAGTTCCATAAGTGTGGACATACAGGACTGTCTGAGATGTGTAAGTGTATTCAGGACAAACATCTATGAAGGACTGGCCAGCAGGACTCAGAAAAAACTTAGTCCTTCTGAAGAAGCAAGTAAAGGCCAAAGAGCATGGCTTCTAAACATAAACCAGACTATGTAGATGTGTACCCAGGCAGCTGAAACATGCCTTCCCTCTCTGACAATGCAAACAAAAAGCAAGCAGGCTGAAGACAGTGGGGACAGCTGTGCTGTGACATCAGCCCACAGAGGAGGAAGCCTGTGGGTCAGGGTCTTTAAGTGCAAAAGCAGAATGGTGCGTGAGGTTGGAACCAATAACAACTTGATTGTAAGGACAGCCAAATGTGTCGGCTGAACGGTGTAATAAAGCTGTGCAAGTTATATGAGGTATTACGTTGCAGTTTTCAGAGGCTGTAGCTGTCTTCATGGTCTTCATTTATTAGGTGCTCAACATGCTGTGGTCTAAGGGCAAGATCACAGCTCTGTGACTGCTACAGTTTTAAAAGTTTGTGTTGTTTGGAGTTGTTTGGGTTTTGGTGTTTGTTTTTGGGGTTTTTTTTGTTTTTGTTTTTGTTTTTCTGTTGTTGTTGTTGTTTTTAAATGAGCTAGTGCTAGTGCACAGTCTCCAAGGCACTAGACTGCAAAACTTAAGCTTATTGGGAAACTATGAAAACATCTCATGCAGATATCAATGGAGATAGAGTTTACCTTACCACAGACATCATAGTATACATGCCAAAAGATGAAAATCAAAAGATTGATCACTTCTGAAACCAAGCCTTAAATTTTCCCTGTCTCCTTTTGACTTATGAAGCCATTTTGCTCATGTTTTAAGTTTTGTCAGATGCCCCTTAGCCACTCAGTATCTTCCACATCTTCCTGAAAGAATCTCTTCTCATGCCCAAATAATGTAATCTGCCGCACTCATGTGGGTGTATTGCAAAACTTTGCCTGAGGCAGCACATAAGCTACTTTGCACGTGGACCTGGTGAAATGTAGGGCTGATAATTTGGTGATTTTATAGAAAAGCCATTAAAAAAAAATTATGAAGTACAGTTGAACTCATTAGATGCCACAGATCCATCTGTGGGCCCCCATCTGCACCTAATACTTGTGGTATTAGGCGTTGTTAGGAGGCTGAGTGTGGCAGCAAAACAGCAATGACGCAGTAACATAAGCTTTTCCTCACGTGGCAGTGTTGGTTCTCTTGGAAAATGCTTTTTTGAAAGAAATGATATGCTGCTTTGAATGGATGTGTTTGCGGTGCACCAGTTTCCCAAATACATCTTTTTAGGTGCACATCAGCTGCTCAGGGTATTCCTGAGCTGGATGTACCAGCACACCGAAGTAGTATGTCCAGAGTAATCAATCTTCACGGCAATGGCAGAACTACAGTGTCTGTCCAAGATGTACTGCTGGCTTTCCTGTTTTGTCAGCTCTATGCTACTTTCCTCATAGACAGTACGAGTTAATCTCTGGAGCATCTGTGATTTCTAGAGACACAAACTGAGGAGGATAATTGCCTCTAATACAGAAGGTCAACAACTGTGTGTTGTGAGAGACGGCAGCATAACAAAATTATTCTGCATTTAATCATAGAATCATAGAATGGTAAGGTTGGAAGGGACCTCAAGGATCATCTAGTTCCAACCCCCTGCCATAGGCAGAAACATCTCCCACTAGTACAGGTTACTCAAGGCCTCATCCAATCTGGCCTTGAACACATCCAGGGAGGGAGCATCCACAACCTCCCTGGGCAACCTGTTCCAGTGCCTCACCACCCTTACTGTAAAGAACTTCCTCCTAACATCTAGTCTAAATCTCCCCTCTGCCAGTTTAAGCCCATTGCCCCTTGTCCTGTCATTGCAGGACCTTGTAAATAATCCTTCCCCAGCCTTCCTGTAGGCCCCCTTCAGATACTGGAAGGCTACTATCAGGTCCCCTCGAAGCCTTCTCTTCTCCAGGCTGAAGAGCCCCAACTCCCTCAGCCTGTCCTCATAGGAGAGCTGCTCCAGCCCTCTGATCATCTTTGTGGCCCTCCTCTGGACCCGCTCCAACACTTCCATGTCCTTCCTGTGCTGAGGGTTCCAGAACTGCACACAGTACTCCAGGTGGGGTCTGACGAGAGCAGAGTAAAGGGGCAGAATCACCTCCCTTGCTCTGCTGGCCACGCTTCTCTTGATGCAGCCTAGGACTCGGTTGGCTGTCTGGGCTGCATGTGCACACTGCAGACTCATGTTGAGCTTTTCATCAACCCAGACTCCAAGGTCCTTTTCCTCAGGGCTGCTCTCCAGCCATTCACCACCCAGCCTGTATTTGTGCTTGGGATTGTGCCTACCCAGGTGCAGGACCTTACACTTGGCCTTATTGAATTTCATCAGGTTAGCCTGGGCCCAACTCTCCAGCCTGTCCAGGTCCCTCTGGATGGCATCCCTGCCCTCTAGCAAGTCGACTGTGCCACACAGCTTGGTGTCATCTGCAAACTTGCTGAGGGTGCACTCCATTCCTCTGTCCATGTCACTGACAAAGATGTAAAATGCAAGACAAAAGCAGACAGCTTAGCATTTTTCTCTTCCCCTTTACACTTCAAGTACCTACACATCGAGCAACCCCCATGAATTCAGTATTGAAACAAATGCAGGCACTGACTGTGCTGGTGCAGTGTCTTTCAGATGTGCAACCTTTTTCCTCTGTCTGTGACCTGGTGTCCTCTCATACCTTTGGCCACAAGCCTGCATTACAGCTTTGCTTTGGCTGGGGATTCTGCTCTCCGAAGGGAGCAGAAGAGTGTCACGTCCTGCTTGCAGGACAGGGAGTAGTAGGTAACCCTCTCACAAAAACTTTTCTGCCTTTGTCAGAATGTGTTTAGCACTCAGTTTGGCACAATTTTTTTAAGAGAAATGTAAAAAGGTGTGGTGGTTGTGGGTTAAAATTTAAAGGCCCTTGTACTTTTCATCTTTTAGGCACTTAGCATAATTAAATCTTGTATTAGGGTAAGAAAACACAAACTAAAAAGCACCTATGAAGCTAATTAACAGTATGAAGACAGTTATTTATTTGACAAGATGGACCTAGAAATTCCCATGAAAGTCAGGTAAGTCAAAGATGTAGACTGATTCCTGCTGACATGGTAATGCACACAAATACTGTTCCACAGATCTCTTATTAGAAGTGCAGTGAATCTCTAGCAGAGACAGTAACTTCAGAATAAATTTCTGATATCATATTTTATCTTCTGTAAGGTTAGGAAATTTCTGGTCTGGTGCCTCAATGGGAATGCCTGGGAAACAACATTAAGTTGTAGCTGGCAATCCCTCAACTTCTGTCCTGGCTGACAATGTCAAAAGTCTCTGCTTCTGAGAAATGAGGTCCTTTGTTTGACCTTTAAAGTGCAGCTGGCTGAAATTGTTAAAGACTTTTCAGTTAAAATTATGTTTAAGATAATACTAAGAAACAAAAAGTTGGCCCGTGGACAGATGTATCCCAGCTTTCTGGTGCCTGTTAGAAGACTTACGGCTTTTGGCTATCTGTTTCCTCATTACATCTGCTTGCTCACTCATGGTTGGCCTGGCAGGGTCTGCTAATTCTCAACTGGATTAGTTGAATGAGGTCAGCTGGCAAAGACTGACCACCTATTAGAGGGCACCAAGGAGGGGATCAGCTGGGTTAGTGACTGCTGGTAGTAGAGTGTTGCTGAGCTGTAGAGAGGGTTAAAATGTCTGCTACAGGCACAGCTGGTGGAAAGGGCTGTGTGTGTTTGTCCATGGCATCGCTAGGTGTGATGGTTTGGGAGTTCCCCGCCCCCCACACTTTGTAAAATGACCCAGACTAAAACTCAGCCGGCTGGAAGTTAAGGAATGAAGCTATATTTACAGCTTTGCACAATGTGCAAGCAGATATATGCACTGTAGACAGGAATATTTACAGAAATATACAAGTTAAAGGTAATACAGAAACACAACACCCCTCCCAGAAATCAGAGACCCCAGGAGGGGGTCCCAACCACCCTTCCACCTTTTCCCCACCCCTGTACCTTACCCCAAGGTTTGCCTTATGCGCAAGGTGAGCTTGGAGGATTGGCCAGGGGGGTTAGAAGAAAAGTGGTTAGTGAAGATTAATTGGCAAAGAGGAGCCAGAAGCTAGACCACCCGAGACGCTGTGCCCCTACAGACCATGTTACCTAATGTTTTGAGTGGTTTTCCGCGTGGACATCACCATGTTTTCCTTTCACAGCCTACAGTGTAATTTTCTCTATTAAAATATTCTAATTGGCTTCAAACCAGCACACCAGGTCAACCTAATGCCGTGTTTCTATAATATGGTGTATAAGGTGGATGTTGTGAGCCATTGGGAGAACTCACTAAGTAGAGGAAAATGTGAGGTGATAAAACATGGTGGTAGATTTGGATTAGTAGTGAGACCAGAAAGTGTGCTGTTAACTTCTGGCCTGACTCCAGTGAATGCGAATGCTAAGGATAAAACATAGGTAATGTGTTTTGTTTTGGTTTTGTTTTTTTAACAAATGTTTGTATCTAGCTGGTTTTGGCTGGTAGTGGTCATTATTTAGGTTCAAATAGGTGGGTATCTGGTATTGTTTAAACTGTCAGATACTGATTGTTTTGTGGCTATGTGCATTCATTATCCATGAGTTTGTGCTGTTTTTCTTTTCCTTTTCTGTAAAATGAAATACACTGTGATGGAGCTGTGTGAGTGCAGACCTAGGTGTGAATTTTGCATGTTACCGTTAATTCAGGTTTGTAAATCAGTAACAAAGGTGGGTAGATTTGGGTAGCCATGCTGAGATATATCTGAGGTTTACCTGTGTGTTAGTATGAAGGTGAATTCTCAGGTGTAAATGGGCATCTTATGTTTAATTTTTGCATTTATCTGTGCAGGTTCGAAAGCATGTGAATGACCTGTATGAAGACCTAAGAGATGGACATAACTTGATCTCACTCTTAGAAGTCCTTTCTGGAGACACCTTGGTAAGCTTTTAGATCAGAACACAGTGGTTCCAGTTTGTGATACAAGCATTGGCTCTGTTTGTTATTTTCTTGCCTGTCAACTGCTGGAGGTTTTTTTTGTTATATTTTTTGTAGTGTGTGACTCAATACCAAAGACACAAGTTGTATTTCTGTTGGTACAGTATTCTGCTGTGAATTCTGTGAGGGAGGGAGTGCAAACTGTTCTCTTAAATTCTTGTGGTCAGTGAGACTTTCTTCAGATTAGAATAATGTGCTGTTATTTCTGTTCTTCCCTCTTCTTTACAATTTTGTTTTAACAAGTGCTGGATGCTTAATACCCCTTCTCACTAAAGGGAGTAACTTACAAACAGCAAGGATAAAATGTCCCTGAAATTGTCTAACACATTCCTCAGGTGTCATTTCCTTTCTTTGTGAGCATTACTTCCCTTGCTTGGTATTTGTTCTCTTCATTATGTTTTTCTTTTCATGCTGCTCTTTTCATTTGTGGTCTGTCTTGTGTTTTTGCTGTCCTGTCTCCTGCCTGTTATATTCATTAGCCAAGAGAGCGAGATTTTTTGAAGACCTTACGGTTGGTGAGTTCAACAGAAGCATGCGCAAATGAACAGCATGAGGATGTGGAGGATGAGGATAAGGGGGTAGGTGTCGACCCCCATAACTCTACTAATGTAGTGTTTGAAGTGTGGTGTCTGCTAATGTAAATTCTTAGCTCGGTGTGCTGCAGTACTGTGCTGTAGAGAGGACGGAAGAATTCACATTGGTAAACCAGGATGTGTGTGTTTATGACAGAGGTATGATACAGACCAATTTTTACTCAGCCTCTTTGCAAACAGCTAAAACAGAAATGTTGAAGATTTCTGTCTTTTTTTTTTTTTTTTGTTAAACTGTCCAAAACCATGGCACAAATCTGTGTCAGACAGCATCACTGAGATGCTATAAAATAATGCTTTAAAATAATAGACAGGGAAATGCTGTCATTCCATTAAACCAAGATTTTTGTCTTTTACTTGCAAACAATATTGCCCACGTGGAAGTATTCTAGACAAAAGATTCAAGGCTGTCTTTAGTGAAGTCAATGGCAAAAAATCAATTTGTGTTAAGTAGAAGCACCAGTCTACTGTACCCGTGGTGCATTTGGCATAATACTGGATAATATTTTGAAATGAGGTAATTCAGACACACAGATCTTTTTGTTAGAACTTATAAAATTCAGTAGTTATTTATATCAAAGCAGAAGTGACAACTCTGTCTAGTGACTACTAAGTGTATGGATTATTTCAGGGTTTATAGTTTCTCCCAACCAATGCGGTGTCACTATATTTTAACCTTCCAAAAGGAAAATACCTACTAATGAAGTGTAAAATGCTGAGTGTTTGTTAGTCCCAGTGAGCTGTTTCATGCCTTTGTAGACCTTGCATTAAAATTAGTGTTTGCCAAAGCAAATTGCTGTCCCAGGGCCTGAGTGCCGTCTTGGCTCTCCGTGTGGTGTGCTGCAGTTGTGATTTCAGTGGAATTGGTGTGCACTTTTTTTCTGGGGCATAACATACCTCAAACTCCTGCATTTTAGCTGTACATTAAAAAAAACTGCATTTCCTCTGAGAACTCTTTGCTGTGGAAAACCAAGTTCTGGGTGTGCAGTCCTTTGTTCCGTCTGGGGAAGCTACTCAGTAGCAAGGGCTTCAAGGATTGGTCCTGGGCTGTTGGATGAAAAACAAGGGGCTAAATTGAAGGATCTATAACGTAAATTTTAATTCTTTGTGTTATAGTTTATGCTTCTTATTCAGCTCCATTTTTCCATGTTTCCTTTTGGCAAGCATCTGATACTCCACAAGGGAAAAAATACACCAGGCAGTTGAGGAAGTCATGGGCTGGTACCTGTATGTTTTGCAGTGACTGAGAAAATGTTCATATTCATGTCTGATTCCTAGCCATTATAGTTTATTGCTTCAGTTTATTGCTGTGAAAGTTTGTGAAAAATCTGAAATAAAGAAGAAGAATAGAAGGATTTGGAGGTGATGATATAAATTTAACTGCTTTCCCATTGCTGATCTGTGACAACTAAGTAAAGTATGCTTTTCTTCTGTCTGATTCTTCTTCTTGGTGATTTTATACTAACTGCATGCAGTTTTGCCATGTTTCCATTGACACACCACTTGTGCTTATTTTACAGCATCTTCTTGCTAGTTTTGACTTTGCCTTGAGAAGAGTGACTTGTTGGATTTATTTATTTATTCATATATTTATTTATTTTTACATTTTATAATTTTCTACCCAAGTCAAGAATTTAAACATGCACTCTAGGACTCTGTATGTTGTATTATTCTGTTTGTAGGAAGGTATTGTCTTTTTTAGATGCTTTAAATCAATGTGTATTGATAGCATAATGTTTATGCAATCATACTCTAAATAAACAACATTACATCATAAACTTGCATACAGAGATAAGCTTTTCCATCACAGTTTACCAAAGCAACAACATAAAGGTCCATGACATTACTTATATTTTGCTTTGCTTAATATACTGTACACCTTTTATAATGGTATATTACAGTTTATTTTCTGTGGGTAGATTTATGCAGGACCTTTTTTAGCCCTCTTGGCCTTAATAGTGTTGTGTGGGGAAGGAGCTACCAACCTGTACATATTAGAGTTGTTGTTCAAGGCCACTGGTCTCTGCTGCTAAAACCTCTCAGCTACCTTTAAAAGAAACTTATAATGATTAAACTACACTTTTCCATCAGAGGTTTTAGCATCGTTAAAACCCTCGTACTTCAAGTGTTCTACATGGTATCTTTTACATCAGAGTGTTTGTTTTCCACTTTTAGCCTCGTGAAAAAGGTCGGATGCGTTTCCACAGGCTGCAGAATGTTCAGATTGCACTTGACTATTTGAAAAAACGCCAGGTATGGTGAAAATGTCAATTAAAAATGTTGATGAAATGTTTTCCCCTGCAGATCATAAGTAAAGAATATGTCCTTTTTTGTGTATGCTGTAGAACAGCTACTGTTGTAGGCTTGGCTTGATCTCATGCTTGAGATGTCAAGGTAACTTCATTGCACCCTCCTCTGAGCAACAACATCAAAACACTCCATGTGGTATATGATGTTAAAGAGGATAAAATTATGGGTAAGAGTCTCAGGAATTGCAAAACTGGTGCCCTAGAAAACCGTCAGAGTCAGCTGGGCTGTGGAAAATTCAGACTTACTTTCATGTGTGTCTTTTAAGCCAGGCACTTAAAGCCCACCCACACTACTGGGCAGTTTTCCACTGCTGTGAGTTTCTTTCTACTTTTAAATTTCTTTTAAACACTTACAGGATTCTTATCATAGAATGATTTAGCTTGGAAGAAACCTCAAAGATCATCTAGTTCCAACCCCCTGCCATAGGCAGGGACACCTCCTTTTCTTTCTTCTTCCTTTGCAATCTGGCAAGTTTAAAGAATGTCCAGACATGGAAGGAAAAACCATACCTATCTATCAATTGCCCCTCCAAATGAATTGACACTGGAAACCTGCAGCTGATGGGTTGATTTTTTTATTTTTTTTTTAAATATTATTTGCTACTTAAAAATGTTTGAAAAAATACACGGTAGCAAACCACTGAAAAATACTTAATTTAGTTATAAACCCAGATTTCTTTGTGTATTGAGTGAAATTGCAAACTGTCTTTTGGGTCACTAGTGATACATGTGCCCAGAGAGCTCAATCCTCCTTCACTGAGTTCAAAGCACCTTTTTTGTTAACTGTAGTGAGCCTTTGAATGAAGGCACTGCAAAGTAAAGGAAAGGCTGCTTGAAATGACAGTGGCAGTGATGTTGTTATGCATTGTGAGCTCTGGACTTGCCTTGTTTTATGCATGGCAGACCATGTGTATTAAAATGCAGATGTAGGATCAGGTCACCCTGATGTTTATGAATGTGTGTGTGTCAGTGTAAACTGCAAGTCTCTATCATGTAGCTGTTGATCATGGTCTGAAGGGTTTTGTGCTCTCTGCAGCCTCACAGTTTCATGAAGATAGCAGGGCTCTGCTGTACAGAATGCTTGTAGGGCTTTGGCCTTCTTGGCAATTTGCCATTAGGACTTGCACTTGCCTAAAGTTTCAGCCCCTTGTTAAGGTGTTTCTAAATCATATTTATGAGGTAACTTGCTCAGGTTGGCTGTATAACCTCCGAAGACAATGCTTATTGTGATTGCTACACAGAGAGATCCTGACATGAGTTAAAAACAAAGAAGAAAAACAAAGATAAGGCATATTTGACTATCTTGTGGAGTTGCCAAGCATAAACAGTTTTTATAATGCAGTGGGACAAAAACATTTGGATTTGTTGATAACTGCTTTTTGAATTACGGAATACACTCTCTTTCTTCCAGAGAGTGTGTTATTGATTTGGGGATTGTTGGTTTGTTTTTTTTTCCCACTAATAGTGAAGATTATATCTGAAGATCAAGAGAAGGACATGCCTTTGCTTGTTCAGTGTTGATAATAGGGTATATGTTAAAAAACACGTTACTAACATAAGCACAAAATGCCTTTTATCTGAGTCATCTTTAATTGCTAGGCTGTATGAGTAGATACATAACACATGCAGAGAAATGTAACGAAACACAAGAAAGATAACTATTATTGGGCTTTGCATGTGAGTTTATTGGAGTGGCAAAATCTCAGCCTTTGTTTTAATCCTGTTATTCATGTTTATAGCACTGTGAATGAGTACAACAGCAGAAGTGATAAGATGTGTTGTCATTACTAAGCCATTGATTATTTAAATGTGATCCTAAATTCCTGGTTTTATCAAGCCAGACTGTTGTGTTTTATCAGACCAGTTCTGCTGCTGAATTTTTGCTTTGGTGCGGGAGGGTGTGACGAGAAAGAAAGGCAGTGGTAGCTTTCCAGGTCTCAGCAATACCCTGGGGAAGTGATAGAGCAGTTACAAATCATCATCATAGTTTTCCAGTTCTGTCATACCTTTCCTCTTCTATCATACCTTCCCCCTCCGATGTGGACTGAGGTGAAGGGGATCTGAGAAACAGATCTGCTATAGTAGTGACAGCTGAGGAATCTCAACTTGGGTGGATGGGAGAGGGCAGTTTTGCTTACAGCCAGAATGTTACTCCTTTCTGCCCCTCAGAGAAAAACCACAAGAGTAGGCTCAAGAAGGGAGTAATGCAGTGTTTGAATTGTGGCTGTGTACTGCAGGATGTATTTGTGGCTTATTTATTTCATTTTGTTTGCACTTTCTTTCCATGACTGCAGGTGAAACTGGTTAACATCAGAAATGATGACATAACAGATGGGAATCCCAAGCTGACTTTGGGGTTGATATGGACCATAATTTTGCACTTTCAGGTAAGTCTGTCTGTGCTTGACAAGTATGTTTTTGGTCAATTCTTATGTACAGTTATAATGAAGTGTGCCAACATAGACAGGACTTCATATAGACTGTGGAAAAACACAGATTGTATCTTTACTCAAAGGTAAATTGTAAGGTTTTGATGCTGTATCATATTTCACAATGTAAACTGGATGTGGAAGTGATGTCTGTTTGCTGATTATTTATCTGTTAGAGAAAAATAGGTTGGATCTTGATCATCCTTAAAGACAACAGTTGATGTATTCCTTCTGGTGTTTGGATTAACTGGTCTTGGTTTTATCTGCAGACTTTTGATGAGTATCAAATACGTTCAAAATTTGAAATCTATTTTTGTCCTGGATTTGGACTTCTCTCCTGATACAAATACTTCATCAAGAAGTACTCTCATCTCTTTCAAGCAGTCTCTAACAATTCAGCGTGCGTTAGTAGCCTGAGCACTGGCCACATGGGTCACACTAGGTGGCACTCTGGTTGTTGGACAGTGGCGGGATTGTGTACAGTATAATGCAGCCTTACAGTGTGTGGTGTTAAATTGCTCCTCAGAATGAGCCTTTCACAATGGCCATGGCTGTAGATGATGTAATTCAGATGACAGATAATTCTCATTTAGTGACTGCAGCATTGTTAGCACTAGATTCCTTGCTGTGCAGGCGTTTTAAATGATCAGAACATGACATGATCATATGGAAAAAGTGTGGTTCGCTTAGAAAGAGCCTGCTCTGGATTTGTGCTTGGGAAAATGATTCTTAAAGAAAAATACCAAAAGACTGCTGAGATTGGCCTTTCTACAGATCTTAAGACAGAAGACATTCATAAATAGCGCCAACAGACCCTGGTGTAAACAGGATGGACGACTTAGCCCAGGCCAATGCGCAGGGTAGAGGAGAAAGTATTAGCTGCTCATCACTAACAGTGAGTCGAAGTTCTCTGAGCTGCCCCTTGTCACGTCAGTCGTTGCTCCCACAAAGCAATGACCTGAAGTTCTCTATTATACAGAGAAAGGTGGCTTGGCTTAGATATATTTAAGCGTGACCTATAGAACAGACAGAGGTTGATTGTTGCCATGTTTTAAGAAATACAGATTACCAAAAACTTAGTAATGGAAGCTGTTAGGGGAAATTAACTTACTTGATGTGCGCTTCATCTTTATGAACCTGATGAATAGGTTTTTGCAGGATCAAGCTTAAGTTTTTATCACTGTCTGAAGCACAAGACCTCTGATAGTTTTGGGTGCTTATAGAAAGTGGTGAAGTTACTATTACTAGTTACTGCCAGAAGAAAGGATGAGAAGGAAAGGAGTTTCCGTAGAGTAACTGATTTAGATGAGTTGGTGTTACAAGGATTTCCCCTGTAAGGTAGCCAACTGCCAATGAAATATGTAGAAGCATTTAAATTGTGGATGAAACACATTTCCTTCCCTCTGTCCTGGCCCCCAGTAAGTATCAACTGAATTTCTACCAGTACAATTCAAATTCAGATACTGGAGGTCTGTCAGATTTATTTATTATTTTTTTTAATAGCAATGGCTTTAGGAAATCAGTGTTAAAATGATTTTAATAATTAATAGTTATTCTTGGACTAATTATTAAACCTCATTAGTATATATGAAATAATTGATGAACAATTGGAAAAAAAAATATTTTTACTATTAATGGCTGCAGTACCTACAGTGAATGCAGGAGAGATTTGTTAGGTGCTGTCGAAGACACTCATTGTGCTAGTCTGTTCTACCTTGGTATTTACCTGCACATTCCTTCCTTGGACGACAGCAGCTTGCCGTACACTACATCCATTTGCAGTGGGTTTGGGTTCAGATGTATCAGTAAGTTCGGAAGACTGTGCATACTTAAATCTCACATAACCTTTTGGCTTCACTTAGATTTTTTTTGAGTGAGGGAAAAATCTGGACAGAAAAGTCTAACAGCAGTCTTTTGAAAGAGATGAAGCTTCATGACAGTGGCTGCATTTGTGCATGGACTAATCCTGTAAATACTGATAAAGTTATCTATGGTGAGGTTAAATCTGAAGTTATGCTGTCAAAATTCAGGTGTTTATGGGGAGTTGTGCTTTTATGCATTACATGTCTGTATTATCCCTACAGTCTAGTAATCTGAGCTATAGAGGCTTAATCTATACAGTTTGTATATCCTAGAGAGTGAGTCAACTAAACAGCTACTAGAAGCTTGCTTTGTGTGACTAAATATGTTTCAGGAGGTACATGACACTCTTGTGAGTATCATAAACATGACATAGGTCTTACAGGAAACTCACTAACAGCTGAGAAGAGACAAACTGCGTTTTAAATGGTGGTAAACATGTTTAGCAACAGATTTGAGACCTGAAGGGCTTAAGTACAGGGGATGTGGTTGTTGGAGCAGTTCAGATCACTTGCGGTAGGTTCCTAAAGCATCTACTGAGTTGCTCCATTATCCAGCATAGATGCTCAGTGTCGTTTGTGATGACACAGTGTATAGCACACGCAGTAGGAAGTGAGTTTCCATGGTCCTGTGGTGTATCTGGTATCCCCATGTAGATAGATAGTTTTAAACATCTCAAATGTTCAAATGGTCATTTGAGTTGCTCCTGATGTCTCCACTTCAGGGTATGAAACACTGCTGTTCCAGGTCTGCTGATCGTGCTAACTAGATCTCCAGGGCTTTTGATTCAGCTTCCTAAAGATACCTGACGTGTGCTAGAGTATACAGGGCATGCATGTGGACTTACTTGATGAGACACTAGATCTGTGAGGGACCCATGCTCTTTTAGATTTGCAGCTGTAGGTCAGCTGGGGTATAGCAAAGTACTTTAGAGATCTGTGGAAGCCCATGTTTAGGAAACTAAATCCTGCCTCCACCGGATTGAAGGGTTTCTTCAAGACCTAGCTAGCATGTAAACATGAATATGTAGACAGCTACACTGAGGTGTCTTAATCAGAACTACTCCTTAAATTTTTCACAGTATTGGCAGAAGTAGTGAATTTTTCAGTGAGGATAAGGAACTGTCTGCCTCTGCTCCACCATTTAAGTGTATTCTAATAGCACTGCAACCTGGGAGGTAGTCAAGATGCTGGGAATTTTGGTTTTTGTTTTTTTTTTTTTGGCTGCTGTTTGTGGCTTCTTGTTTTTCTGAGTCATGGAATTTACCTGGAAGATAACAATTCCGCAAAATAGAAGATCCTTCTGGGTGAATTTAGGAATGATTTAGGGGCAAGACATGATGAGTAAGAATAGAAGATGATACACGTTTGAGGATTATGTTTCTCTTGCCATCTGAATTATGTCAGGCAATGGTAATGGCTTTGTGACTTGGTACACATAATTAGGTAACTGCTGTGTTGAGCTATACTACTGACTTCTGCAGCTGCATGAGTCCAGGAATTGTACCACCTTCTGTATCCCAAGTAATTATTTAAAAGATATAGGAGAGATGTGATGCCAATTGTGGTGTTTTATTGAGTTGCGTATGTTAGAAAATAATTCATCTTGTGGATATTGAAAACCCTGAGATATCTATTGTTACTAGGTTTTAGGCAAGTTTTCAATGTATTCATTCCACATGCTTTTAATATGTGGCTTTTAAAAAGATCAATTTCATTATATAATTATATAATAATGATTGTTAGTTGCTTTCCTGGCACCTGTAGAACGTGATAAATCAGATTACAGTATTTTGTGTAATTATAGGCTGTACATATAAATATTCAAATTAATACTTGAATGGGTTAATTCAACACCAAAAACATATTCACTGTAAATAACCACAATTTTAGTAAGATAATTTATTTGAAAACTGGTGATTGTTTCTTTCCAAACCACTACAAACATTCTTTAACAGATGTTACATATTTTAAATAATTTGCAGTTTGTTCAGGGGGGAAAAAAAACCCAAAACAAAACCAAAGAATAGACCCAAAAAACCCCCAACCAACCAAACCAACCAAAACCAACAACAACAACCAACCAAACAAACCAACCAAACAACAAAAAACACAACAAAACCAAAACCAAACAAACAAAAAAGCAAAACAAACAAGCAAACAAACAACAACAAAACCCCCCCACACACACACCAAAACAAAGCAAACCATAAATGAGGGCTGTGGTGATGGGTTGGACTTGATCTCTGAGGTCTCTTCCAACCCTTGCGATACTGTGATACTGTGATAAAATTTTAAATTTTCAGGCATTTGTGAACTCAGACCTCCCCCCACCAAAAACAAAAACAAAACCAAAAAAATCTGGGCCTGCAAAATCATGGCTCTGCAGACTTACTGTGTTTCACTTTTTTCATGATTTTGCAACCCAGAAACTGCTCTGAAATATTTTTCCTGCCGTCTAGCTCTCTGTTGTCAAGCCTCTTTGCAGATGCTGCTTCTCAAGGCTGCAGATAGCAACTTTTTTGTCCAAGTGCTACAGTACTGTCAACCCCCCACTGGTTAGATGGGTTCTTTCAGATCTTCTTAGGGCATATGTAACATACTTACATTTTTTTGGTCAGCTGACAAATTCTTTTTATCTTTTAGTGCTGACTCCCTGCAAACCTTAGGGCAAAATTTATTCTTTATTAGGCTACCACTAAGTAGTCTATAAACTGTTCACTTGGTTAAATTTTTACTCATATTGGGCAGAAATGTAAGAAAGATGTGATCTTCTCAAAGGTTTAAAGATGGAGCTATGAGACCAGCTGTCTAATCTCTGAATGTAAGTGGTCATAAGATAAAGTAAGAGTGTTCCACCTGGGAGTTGCAGTTCTCAGCTGAACTACCAGGGATCTCTTCTGGAATTCTTCAGCAATTTAAAAAAAAAAAAAAAATTACCAACTCTCAGGTAAGGAAATGGAGTTCTTGGCAATTCTGGGACTCAGCTGAGTCACAGCAAGGATGAGAGGTATTAATGCTTATTCCAAAGTCTTATTTAGATTTTATCTCTATGAATAGTGGGGTATCTGTAACAGGAGAAGATTTATGAGCACTTGGGTCATTTGGGTTTTTTTTTCTTTTCTTCCGTTTTCCCCATTAATCCCATAAAACCACCAACAAGGAGCAAAGTCCTCTTTTTTGTGAGCCATCTCACTGGATATAAAACCTCTTCTGTTCAGGGTCCTGGCTTTGGGTAGATCAGTGGTGCCTGAAAGCTGAACAGCTCGGCGAGTTTGAGCAGTGGATGCCAGTAGAGCTCAAACAGCTTCAAGTATAACCTTTTGTTTGTGCTGGCAAGCTTTTTTTTTTTTTTTTTTCCCCCCCATGCTCTATCTTGTACTGCTTTAATTTTCCCTTTCCCTTTGGCTGGCTGTCATTGTGCGTGTGACCTTTGGGTTGTGCAGCAAAATGCTTGCTGATTATCTGGTATGCTGTTTTAGAACCATGAAATTACACGTCCTATTTATGCTAAATGCTCTGTTGCTTTTTGCTGTGTTGCATAAACAGAAACAAAACGTTAAGAAAAAAAAAAAAAGAAAGAAATCTTAGGTCCAAAACAACCTGAAGTACATTCCTAGTTGGCTTTTGATGATATTATTGCAGGGTAAATATGCCAGGCATGGTTTGATTGGCAAAGTGGTATAACCTTCCTTTTACATTAGCTAACTATATGTAACCAATGCTAAAGCATAAATTATCAATGTGTCAAACCTGAATGGTCTCAACATTTCATGAACTATGTTTAATACACCTGCTATGAGGACAGACTGAGAGAGTTAGGGCTCTTCAGCCTGGAGAAGAGGCTTTGAGGAGACCTTATAGTAGCCTTCCAGTATCTGAAGGGGCCTACAGGGAGGCTGGAGAGGGACTGTTTACAAGGCCCTGCAATGACAGGATGAGGGGCAATGGGTTTAAACTGGAAGAGGGGGAAATTCAGACTAGCTGTTAGGAGGAAGTTGTTTACAGTGAGGGTGGTGAGACACTGGAACAGGTTGCCCAGGGAGGTTGTGGATGCTTCCTCCCTGGATGTGTTCAAGGCCAGATTGGATGAGGCCTTGAGCTACCTGTTCTAGTCAGAGGTGTCCCTGCCTGTGGTGGGCGTGTTGGAACTAGATGATCCTTGAAATCCCTTCCAACCATACCATTCTATGATTCTATGAACATAATGCATTTTACAGTCACAGACATGCTTGACAGGTTACAGAAATCTGTGGGTAAATGCAAACCCATACACATCTGCATAATCTATTTTGTGTCTCAATGGTAATCTTTTGTTTGCCATGTCTTACTGTCAACCTATTGTCTGCGATTAAGCAGCCCATAAAACAGATTGAATGGCAGAGAAGTGTTGGTCTGATCCTTTATTGATGTTATACTTCTTAAGGGTTTGTGTGTCAGATAAAGTCTTTTGCTAAACTCTCCTTAAAACTTTTCGACATCGATGGGTATAATTTGTGTCTTTGATCATCTGAATCTTCAGCTTTAGCCAGCAGTGAGCTTCCATTCAGGTCTAATCATGTATTTGAGCCAACCCCCTAGTGTAGTCAAGTATTTACTGTATTGTGGTAGTTCTTATAGGCTTCAGTGGTAGCCTTTTGATGTATTAGGATATCATATTTCTTTAGCAAACAGGCTTGAGAAGAAATTTCAGCTTCCCTTTTCAAAATCCCTGGTTTAATCCCATTTTCCCTCTCTTCTTACTGAGAGCACTGTTGCAACTTTATTGAATTTCAGGTAGCTGAAAGTGGTAATTTTGTTTTTAGTTACACTTTCGCATACCATCTTAACACTTAATATGATTTTATATAGTATTTTTTAATATTTAAAAAAACCCATAACTAATACAAACACAAAATCAAAGTCCAGGTGGAGAGCAGTGACAAGTGGTGTCCTTCAGGGGTCTGTGCTGGGACCTGTGCTATTTAATATTTTTATCAGTGACACAGACTGTGCGATCGAGAGCATCATCAACAAGTTTGCAGATGACACCGAACTGTGTGGTGGTGTCAACACAACAGAGGGACAGGAGGTCATCCAGAGGGACCTGAACAGGCTGGAGAGGTGGGCCCAGGTGAACATCATGAAATTCAACAAAAGAAGTGCAGGGTCCTGCACCTGGGATGGAACAATCCTCACTATCAGTACAGGCTGGGGGATGAGGTGTTAGAGAGCAGCTTCCTGGAAAGGGACTTGGGGGTGCAGGTGGACAAGAAGCTGGACATAAACAGATAGTGTGTGCTTGCAGCCCAGGAAGCAAATCATAACCTGGGCTGCGTCAAAAGAACTGTGACCAGCAGACCACCAGAGGTGATTCTGCTGCTTTACTCTGCTCTGGTGAGACTTCACTTGGAGTACTGCACTCAGTTCTGGAGCCCTCATTGTAGGAAGGTCATGGACCCGATTGAACGGGTACAGAGGAGAGCCATGAAAATGATCAGAGAGTTGGAGCACCTCTGCTATGAGAACAGGCTGAGGGAGCTGGGGTTGTTCAGTCTGGAGAGGAGGAGGGACCTGGAGGACCTAATAGCAGCCTGCCAGTACCTGAAAGGGGCCTACAGGAAGGATGGAGAGAAGCTGTTTACACAGGCCTGCAGTGACAGGACAAGTCGCAATGGATTCAAGCTTGAGAAGAGCAGATTTAGATTGGATGTTAGGAACAAATTCTTTACTGTGAGGGTGGTGGAGCACTGGAACAGGGTACCTAGGGAAGTAGTTGAGGTCCCTTCCCTGGATTCATTCAAGGTGAGGCTTGACAGGCCCCTGGGTGACCTGATCTAGTGAGGATGTCCCTTCTGACTGCAGGAGCACCCAAGTAGATGACCTCTAGAGATCACTTCCAGCCTGGCCCATGCTATGATTCTAAGAATTTGTCTGTTCTTTTGGTCTTGATGTTTTCTTTGGTCCTTGGGCATAGGTGACTCTTAAAGTGAGTATATAGTTTTATTTTTGATTTCACAGAAAAACAAGTAACAGCAGAAAGAATTGCTGGTAGGGAGGGTGATAGCCTTGTCACTCAGGATCAGCTGGTAAATATTGTTAAATTGGTTATTAAAGATCAAAACTACATATTTATGTAGCTAACTAACATTCAGAAGTAATTGAATTCTAGCAATACCTGCAGATACACAAGGTGCATTCAACTAAATTGACCTGACATAGCAGTGTTAAGCTGGGATTATTTGGAGCACTGATCTCATAACCAGTGTTTCAGAATTGACTTTTGAGGTTTTGCTGCCTCAGTTTACAAATTCTACTTCAGAAGGACCTGATCTGGGAAAAAAAATACTTTTTTTTTTTCTTCAGAGTAGGTAATTCAGAGTTGAAGGTATGTATAAACGATATGCAAGATCAGAGACTTTCTAAATCACTGATTACATACAAAATGCAGATTGTCAGCTGTAAAATAAAAATCTGTGTTTCTTCTGACTTGTTTTAAATTAGATTTAAGTTGGCATTTTTATGACCGTGTGCCTCTGCTTGTCACAGCAGTTTTAAAATAACAAAGAATGTTTTAGGGACATTTTCTGTCTGGAGGAAGGTGGTATCATGGTAAACAGATGTAAACAGTTTAAAGGCAATCCATACTAAATCACAGTCCCTTAAAACTCGGTTAAATAGCCTAAAATAATGATTATTTAGAAACTTTAGTTTCTTAATTTAAATACACACTTGAATTGAAAAATTCAATTTGCTGTATTTTTTAAGCAAGTTCATCAGTCCTGTGAAGTTTCTGGAGGAAGAGTAACATTAACAGTGTGCTTGTGATCTATATTTACTTTAATACATTTTTTATTAAGCAGTTAATATTGCATGAAAACTTGGAATTGTTCATTTGAATGCATTATACTTTATAATTTTTGCTTATTTTCTGTTTTATCAAGACAACCAAGAGTACATAATGTAGTATTTCAGTATTATTGTATTATGGTCTATTTAGCCATATATTATTGTTGCCAGACATGTTGTTAAACCAGAAGCTATATCTGTGTGAAATGAAATCAGTCCTGGTCTGTTGCGCTGCAAAGTCCTGAATCATCTTTTCTGATGAGAGAGGGGAAAGAGAGGTATATTTTCAGGCATAAAAGCCATTATGTGTACAAACACTGCAATGTAATTTGCAAAGACTTTTTTTTTTTCTGTGTACTTCTCTTTTAATTAATGGGGGTGGGGTGGGCATGGTGGTGTCACACCAGGACCCTTTTCTCACCTTTTCTCAGTAGTATTTGGAAGTGTGTTTTGTATCAGTGAGTGCTCTGATTCTTGGCTGAGTGTCACTTTTCTAAGCTGACTACAATGCAACTTTTTCAACTGAGTAAAGGGAGCAAATGTCACAACCACACCTGTATGTTAAGTATACTACAAATATAAATACAAATCCATGCTTGTGAGATTGTGTTCACAGTGTAAGTATCTACTTGTGCCTGTGTATAGCTGGCTGTCTATCGCTGGTACAGTGTTCTGTAGCAGCCTTCTGCTCCACCTAGTTGGTGTTACAGTATAAAATTTTCTAACCATTACTGTCAAGTTTAACCCCACTGCTATGAGAGAAGTCAGCAAGGAGCATCTGTATTCTTGGAAATTCTTTGGCAGCTGATCCTACTAATTTGCTGTATTGTTTGTCCTAGATCCCATCAGTAAACTGTTGTAGAATGCTTCAGTGGAACTGGCCCCTGAGGATAAAATCTTGGGTTTAATTATTGTCATTCTTTTTCAAATAAACGAGGGAAACTTAATGGTAGCACCTGATTTTGCTTGGCAAGTCACTCAGTAGTTTTCTTGGCCTGAGAAACCATGCACAACTCCTCCAGGTTTTGCATACAAGTAACAGAAATTAAGGGGAAGCTTAAGAAGGTATTTTCCAACATTGGTCATTAGACTTGTTTGCATTTTAACAGTGTGCATTTCTACTTAGTTTCACATAATAGTGAGGTACTTCTGGGTTGTTAAATGCAGAGCTACACAGATGCCTATATCACAGGAGCATAGGAGGAGGATAAAGCCCCATTTTTTATAGACAGTAGCTTTGTGGACAGTTTGCCAGACAGACTGGCTGTTAGGATTTGTTTCATCTTTATTTCCAGAAAGCTTAAATCTGCTGCAGAGCTCCAACCCCCAGTACACAGCACCACTACCCTGAGCAAGCTATGTTCGTATGATAGTAGTGAAACAGCAGGTTATTTATAGCTGACAAATCAGTTAAAATTCACATCAACTGCTATGAAAACTTCACATACAATTGAAAATTTGACCCTCAGTAATCTGTCAGAGCAGTCTCTGATCCTTCACTTTATTCTCGCCATCTGTGGATCATTTGACATGTAATAAAAACATAACCAAGTGGAAAACAAATCTGCTAACTAAATCTCTCCTATTTGCTACCCTGTGTGATTTTGCATTTGGAGTGTAGCTAATAGTTTCAAAGGTCTCTGCAGATACTTTTCTTCTTTTATCTTGCCTGAGTTTCTAAGTGAAACAAGAAGTTAAAATGGACGCAAGGATTTTCTGTTGCTCGTAAATGCTATGTCATCTCTGTGAAAGGCCATCAGCATTACAGCCCAGTGCTGAAGCAGTGATGTTTATTTAAGAGGATTGGTGGCCAGAAATAAGCCACAGTGTCTAATCAGACACAGGCCCTGGCTGGGCACAGTGCCACAGCGTTTATTGCGTGTGCATTTCTCATAAGCAAAATGGCTTCGTACTGAGGAGGGTGGACGTGCAGTCTGGAAGAAAGTCCGGTGAAACGGCGGTTCCTGACTTTCTGGGGAAGAGTGAAGTCTGTGTAAATACACCGCAGTGAATGAGGCTGTGCAGCTGTGAGTTACCGAAGGCCAAATGGGGAATGTCTGTGGATGTGTGAGGGCTGAAAAGGAAGAACAGTGTTTAGATCCTGCCAAAGCTCCCTTAAGTCCAGCTAAACATTCCCCTGGAAGAAAATACTTGAGAAGAAAAAGGAGTAAAAAACGAGCTGAAGAGGGACCAGATTCAGTACAGGTTAAAGAAAATGATGAAAAGAGCAAGTATGAAGTGGGAAATTCAGAAAACATTGAGATTCATCCCAAGGGTGTGAGATTGGCTGATTCTTTCCCCAGGAGAGTGTCAGTGGCTGGTTATGCTTTGCCTGTGAGTACAGACCTTTCAACTGATCTTGTTAAAAGAGAAGTTTTGCTGGGTGAAAGAAAGAGTGATTCTCTTTGTGAGGACAGTTTTTGTGGTGGTGATCAGAGGCTCATCAAGTCTGATGAAACAGGGACATGGTTAAAGGAACATGACAGAAGTTCTGAGATACGCTGTACGTGGAAGAGGAAATACTTGGAGGATGGCAACAGAAGAGAATTAGCATTCTTGAAGAATTCCAGTGGTCTTTGTTATAGAAAAGCAGCCAGCTTGGATTCTGCTTTTCACATTTTAGGAAGACAACCTGAAGAAGCCGTGTTAAATGTAAATTCTTGCAGAATTGTTGAAAATGTCCCAGAAAGCAATAAATCTGAAAAGTTGCATCACTTTCTTTCTGAAAGCAAAAGTGATTCACTTCTTGAACAAAAGAGATGTTATTCTTCCGATGCTGTACTTTACCAGTTGCCAAAAGAAAAGGCAGCATTTAACCTTCCACCAAACAGGAGCAAGGTAAGTATTTTGGCACAATAAGTTAAATCCAAAAGTTAGCTAAGACTGAGTACTGGGACAGTATTTTTACGGTTTAAAAAAAATACCACTTTACTCTGTACAGAGTCTTTTACATGTTGTCATAGTAAACTAGTCACAGGACAGAACATATATCTTAGTCTCTTTCACAGCTTACATAATGTCTCTGTACTTCAGGAGTGTTGATGTTTTCTTGTGCTGTTTTACTGTCTATGTTTTGATTTGTTTACTAATTTAGGACAAGGATTTTAATGTTAAAATGGTTCCAGAAGGTGGATGGAATTTTAGAGAGTTAAATTCACATTCACTGTCTGTTCTAAGTTTTCTCGTCAACTCTGGACAACCTTATGATATCTTTGGGTTTTGTATTAACGAAAAGAATATTTAAATTCTTTTCAGTTATGGACAATAGGAACTGAAGAAAGATAGAAATATATAGGCAGCTTTAAATAGAAAAAGTGAATGTAAAGCATCTTAATAATGCTCTTTTGAAAGATCTTCCAAATGGTCTGTGTCACCTATTAATTACTGAAATTCTGTCCTCCTCTGAGGGTAGGATTATGTACCCTTTACAATAAAAGAAACTGAAGTATGAGCTAAGTTGCAGAATATCGTAAGGAAAGCATATTGTCTGTTGGCAGTCATACATACCAATTCAGTCCATAGTGACTGTTCTGTATCACTCGTGTCCAGCACAACTGTGATCTGTAAGCGTGGATCAAACACCAATACAAGGATTTGGTCCCAAACTGATCCCCCTTGCTCAACATCTGAGTTTTGAGTTGATTGAACAGAGGGAATGGATGTAAACCAAAGGTACTCTTTCCAGCAAACAGCTAGCTACACTTTTGTTTATATAATATGTTTGTGTAACAGGAATCAAATCATACTTTTTCCAAGCTTAGCATTTAAATGCAGATAACAAACCCAGTTGCAGCATACAGTGCACACTAGTACAAATAGCCTCTGAATACACTTGGAGATCTTTGCCCTCTTAATCTTAGCTGGAATTTGGGAACAGCTTAGGGTACGTTCTTTGAATTGAACAAAATGTCGTTACTGAGTAAAAGAGATTGAGACCTTGTCTGTTCAGGCAAACAGTGCTCCATCTTCCTGTATATTTAGAGTAGTACAGCTTCTAATATTGCTGCAGTTATTACTCCATCCAAATTCCACAGGTGTAAGGGCGAGGGGTGTGGAAGAGGAAATGATGCTGTTGTTGGGCACCTCACAAGTTCAGTACTGATATGTATCAATAAAACACTGCATGATAGTGGAATCTACTGCATGGAATCTACTGACAGATCAGACTGCCCAACTTGCTGAAATGTCTGTCTTTCAGCATCCTTTCCCCAGCCAAGGTTCTGAGTATGAGTAATTTTAAGAGCGTCTAGCTTTGACCTGAAAACAAATGCATGAAGAAGACAATGTTTTGAGGCCCTAGCTTATTTTACAAAACCATAATCACTTGTATTTTAGTATAAAACAGTAAAACTGTTAAATGTACAAATCTACAAAGTTCATGTTATGAAACAGATGTTTGCAGTTGCCAAGCTCAATTTGTACCATTTTCTTAGCCGTAATTACACAGACCAATAGCCTCCACTCACCTTGTCAGCTTATCCACAGTGTAATGTGCTCTCAGCTCACACAGTGTCTCAGATATGGCTGATATTTGAAAGCGTGTTCCTTTTCAGAGACAACACTAGAGGAAAGTTCCCTGTACAGCTGTCTGGTTTGTGCTGTAACAGAGATACGTTTTACCCTTTGAAATGGCACAGTCTCCACTGCTAGAATTTCCTTCTGTTGAGTTTTCTTCTGTGACATCTATTCTTATGTGTGTAAAACAACTATGATTTTGTGATCATATCTGTGCTACCACATGATCTTTGTTTTTCTAGTTGCAAAATTCAGGTGAGCAAGGTGTTCTGAAGCTTCATTCCTGACTGCTCAGTAATAGCTTGAGAGAAAAGTTGTTTACTCTGCTAACACCTAATGTCTGCAGCCCTAGTTTCTCATACAGCAAGGTGACTTCCTCAAGCAGTGTTCTGACTCAGGGGAGATGGCAGCTTGCATTAAGGTCAAGAAGTTGTCAGGACTGAAATAGGCTTTCTGCAAGAACTTCCCTCCTCAGTGATGTTTCATCACAATGAAGGTAGAGTAGAAAATCAAGGCTGTAGTTTCGTCTTCTTCACATGGGATACTGCCAGTGTGACACTTGATGTCTCCTGTGTTGAAACAAGCCATAGGTTTCATTCAGTATCAGCAAAAGTTAGCTACCAGTTGGTGTAACCAACAGTTTTTAGCAGTCGCCATCTTGTGTTGAAACCAGTTACCTCTTTGGATCACATTGTTGGTCGTTGTCTTTACCCTTCCAATCTGAGTTGCTGTAGTATTAGTTTTGGTTTTTGAATGTAAATAAAAAAACTAGAGAAACATCTAAACTAAACTGCAAACAGTGTCACTCGTCTATGCCAGGTACTCATCTGTGCTCCTGGCAGCAAGTCTTTCAGCTGCTTTTTTGCTGTGCATCTACATTATGTTTGACAGATTTCTTAACTCATCTGAAGTACTACTAATAATACGCAAGAACAAACCCATCTGTTTGAGTCAGGTTAAAGGTAATATTATTGCTTTTAAGTAAGAAAATGTCAGTTGTTTATAATTAATGTATCTAGTAGAATACTTCTGGGTAAACACTCATCTCTTTATTATTGCATTTATTATTGCAAATAGTTTAAGATAGCAAGACACCTTCGAACTGTGTCCACCATCATATAATCTTGTATCATCTGTTTGTGTAGTACAAGTAAGGGATGGAGAGGTGCCAGCTGGGCGTCTGGAATGTGGTTTGCAGGGCAAAGGTGCAAAAATCAGGAGGTTTGTCTTACTGGCGTAGTATTGTTTGCTTCCTTGTAGCAGTCAAAAAAAGCAGGCACAATCCACCTTAAATGCTGATGAATGAAGGAGATCTGTAATCATTGATGGAACTAAAAACTAGGCTTGGCAAGATTCTGGACAGGTCATCTGGGTCATCTCTGTACCTGAAATCAGGCAAGATGTCTTAATGAATACTACTATTTACTGCTCTTTTTTCTTCTCTGCCTTATTAGTGGTTTCATGTAATTCCTGAGCAATTGTTCCAATGCTTATTTGTCTTTTGTATTAAAAAGTGATTTTAGCTGAAAACATTTATGCTCATTTAAAACTCATTAGTTGTTTTCCTGTTTCCAGGGGAGTTGATTTATTACCTTTTTTTCAACAGTGTCCTGCATATTTGAAGGCTGTTGTCACATCTCCCCTTGGTTTTCCATACTTTAGATTAAATAAACCAAATTTTCCAGTCTTTCCCAACAGATTTTCAGAGTTTTGGCATTCTTGTTTTCCACTTTCCATCTGCTTCAACTGACCCAGTATTTTTGGAAGGGTGTTGCCCAGAGCTGGACTTGCAGCTTAACAGAGCCCTGTGAGAGCTGAATAGGAGTATTTGAATTTATGGCCAAATGGAAACTCACAAAGTCCAACTATAACGTCAGGGGAGATGACTTCTTGTGATCACATGCAAGTTCAAATTCCATTTGTATAAGTCTGCTTCCCTCAACGTGCTGTCAACAGTCCTTTTCAACTAACTACTTAGCTTAAGCGGAAAAGAGCGTTTCAAAATCTCTCCATATTTATGTATTCTTTTTCCTCTTATTCCTTTATGTTTTTCATACTTTTCTGATTTAGAGCTAGGTCACACCAGAATGCAATTAATTACATATACATCTCTAGTCCATTATATGCTTCTGTGCAGTTAAGTATGTTAAATGAAGTTTAGACTTGCTTCAAAACCTGTGGGATATGATGGAATTGGGGGGAAGACTCCTTACTGTCTATACCCATCTCTTGTGTTCGCACTGTAAAAATGAGCCACAGCAGTCCAGCACCACAGTAGATGTCTTCTGAAATTCTTCTCTGCTCTACTCTTTTGAACTCAAACCCACATCACTGAAAGCAATGCAGACAAAGAGCTTGGGACTTTTTGGCATAAGTACTTTTTATATTGTGTGGTGCAAAGGAAAGTTAACCAGCAGAGAAAAAACTCTTTTCAGTAGCAGAGATGAATTAGTTCGGCAGTTACAAACAAGAAATATTTCAGTGTCAATTAGGACTTTGATCATGAAATACGAGGGCAGTGCAAAGAACTGCCTCTGTCACTTTTTTTTGCATAACTGGTAGTTCACAGGCTTTGAGATAATCCAGAGATCTGTATCTGGAGCAAACGACTGTTCTAACTCAGACAAACTCACTTGGTTCCATGCTTTAAGGAACAAATGTGCTCTAATAATTTATAGCAGGTGAATGATAGACTGGTTGTTGATAGAAACTGTTTGCTTTGAGGGACAGACTTTGAACAGTAGAAGATCTGATTGTGTTGTGACCTATTTTTTGTCTAGCATTCCTAATTTAGGAGTCCTCCTTTTTCTTTCCTGTGGCAACTGGTGTTGGAGATACTCATGATAATGCAGAGTTGTCAGATGAGTAAACACTGAATATACTATCCTTAGGTAGTTAAAAAAGGAAAAATGTACATTCCCCTTCTGACATCTTATTTTGTGAGGGTAGTATTTCACATGTTAAATACTTCCAAGTTAGTATGACTTTGTGCAAAGCAGAGCATATATTTGTAAGTGCAATGAAACATAGCTCTTTGACTCGTGGTGTTGATCGATGTGTTTTTATACTTTTAAAATAGAAATTCAGTGTTTATGAAATCTGAAGTCTTAACCTTGGAATCTGAAATACTTTTAATAAAGGAACAGAAGTGCCCAGGTGGTTTCAAGCCTCAGACTCATGTTAGTGTTCCTTAACCTGGACTGAAATGGGCCACTTCTATGACTGAGAAGTAATTCTATTTTTTAAACCCAGGCTGGTCTATACCTCTTACTTCAGGATGCCAAATGGTGCTGGGAAGACACTTGCATTGAAAACCTGTTGACCTTAGGGTAATGAGCTAAAAGTTTATGCTTTAGTCACCCAAAATTTGGATTGCAAGCTTGCCTAATGGTTGCTTTCAGAGTAGGAAATTCTGTCTCCTGTGTTTGTGTCCATAACTGGAAGTGTTACTTGTATGTAACAACAGATACAAGTTTGACCTTCAGAAGTTGCCTTTATATCTTAAGTCACTTGTTGCCAGAGGAATCTAATGTGCCCTCAAATATGCTGTGATTGCATTCTCTGCAGTCTGAAATGTACATAACCATCCCTGGTCATTTAACCATGAAGGAGGGTAAAGGTTTGAACTGGGCAGTAAGGAATGGCCATAGCAAATTGCATTGTTAACTTGTTTAGTTAGAACATATTTAAAAATGTGATAGAGAAGGATTGCACACAGAGGACTTTCTAAAAATGTCAGGGGAAAAATACAGGATTTTTTGTTGGTTGTTGCTTTGTTGTTTTTTTGGGTTTTTTTTAGTGTTTGGGTGGGTTTTTTTGTTTTCGGTGGGGTGTTTTGTTTTGGTTTTTTACATCTTTTATTGCTTATACATCTGGCATTTCAGATGACATCATCTCTTTCAGAAGCATTGTCCTGCTAAGTGCTAAATGGTTGACTTCATTTATATTGTGGTCTGGTTGTTCTGTGATGAATAGAAACTAAAGCTACTGAAACAATATTTAGTTGACTTCCTTGCTTTGAAATACTGAAGATATTATATACTAGAGATAACCAACAGAAAGGAAACCTTAGACTGAAGAGGAGTTCCCTAGATTTTTACAGACAAATTTTCTGAGATTTTAAGTTGATCTTTTGCCACACTGGATTCCCTGTTGTCTTCACTTAGTAAGACTCATGTTGTCTGTGTTTTGTGTGATGTCACAGAGTGAATACTCTATGAAGGATTTTGATACCTAGAAACTGATAACCAGTCACAGCTGTATGTGTTACTTTTCAATGTTTAAAAGAAAAAAAAATATTTTTTTTCTTTCTTGATTTTTCTTAAGAACATGCAGTGTTGAAACTGGGGATAATAGGATGCAGAAAATGCTATCAGATCTTCAGTGGTATTTTGGGAATAGTTGAATGTTTCAATCCACTTTGCTATCTCACATCAGTGCGTTATCTTTCCCTTAGAACCAGCAGATATCATGGCCTGTGATAAGCATTTGACAACTTGATAGCTTTTGGATACTTGCATAGAAGATAATGTACAGTAATTTGTGCCCTGCATTTAGGGCTATAAATGCTCATCATCTCCTGGATATGTGAAAGGTGGTTAACTAGAAATAGCAGAGGTTACTGCAGCAACCCTGACATCTCTTCCTTGAGTCCTCTGCTTCCTGGTACTTTTCCTCTACCTCTGCTAGTTATTGACATAGCAATATCAGTAGGGAAGGTTATCTTTCATTCCTGGCACTGTTTTGTATGGCTTTAATGTGAGGAAACCCCATCATTTTCAGATTAGTCTGTTTAAATTATCCTAGGAATAGCTCAGACAGAAGGTAACTTTGCATGCAGAGATTCAAGGCCAGGAGGCATTGTTATGACCATGCCATCTGACCTAGTCAATGTAGCACCCTGATTTATACTGGAACAGCATTACTGAAACTAACATAGCTGAGTTAAGCTTCTTCTGAAGCTCACTCAGACACCTGCCTCATGCCCAAAATTGTCTGTGGGCAAAGCTCCCTTGAGCCCTGTTTTCAGGCTGGCTCCAGACCCCACAGTGCCGCGTGTGGGCTTGTGCTACATGGCCTTTCCCAATAGGCTCATAGGGTGCTTCATGTCCACCCACATATCTTGCCATTGTCTTAAGCTGTCTTGCCTCTGCACCGGCACCTTGGCCTGCTTTTTGTAATGCCTGAGCAATGGTACATGGGCCCTTAGCTGAGCAGGCTCATGGTACCTGTGTTCTTCATAGTACCTTACTGCATTATCTGTCATTTGGATAAGTGGTAAAAAGTGGTTGTTTAGAAGAAAGACAAGACGTGATCATACTTCCTTTCCCAAAGCGTGTCATCATCTGGTTTTGTATCACAGTTCAGTTTTACATTGAGTGCAACTTTATAACATGAGATGCAATCAATACTTGTGCAAATTAAAGAAATGTCTGCTTTGTATTAATGCACTGATAGTTTTCTAAGCAAACAGACTGAACTTCATTAGGGGAGAATTGGGTGTACTCAAAAGTGGTATTTGTATGTAAAATTCCCAATGCTTTCCTGCATTCCCTGGCATGAAGTTGTTAATACTTAGAGAAGGTTTGGATTCGTATTACCAGGCAAAATATTTATTTTCAGTCTTTCAGTATAAATTTCTAAAATGCTTCTCAGAAATTGTTGTTCTACAGTCATCATTATCAGTTTTCATTGTAAATGACAGTTTTGTGGCTGATTTTCAAAACAGAATATATTATAAGTAAACCTGTTTTATGAGAGGAACGTTACAGCTAAATAAAGTATGAATAACATAAATATGGGTCTTGTATAAGTGTGACTATATGCATGTGAAATATATTACACTTGACATATAAGTGTGTATCATGTAAATAATAACCTAATTTACCATTTACATTATCGGCATCAAATACGCATAGGTTTTTTTTTTATTATGTAATAATATTATACTGCTAGAAATGAGGAGGGTGAGAACTACCAAACTGAAAAAAATGAGCTATGTATTTTGTATTTTATACTGAAGACAATAAGGGTGCATAAGGATAAGGCATGAAAGAATACAAGTACAAATACAGTACGGACAAAACATCCTGTTCATGTATACAGACATCAGATAGAAAAATCTTCAGAATCCTAGTGTACTTGCCTGCAATATTTTAAAATTTTATGGGTTAGATATAATATGGACATTAACTCTGTTTTAGATATCTGATATCCATGTTACTGGAGAGTCAGAAGACATGTCTGCTAAGGAGAGACTGCTCCTGTGGTCGCAGCAGACAACCGAGGGTTATACTGGAATACGCTGTGAAAATTTCACTACCTGCTGGCGCGATGGGAGATTATTTAATGCCATCATTCATAAATACAGGTAAGTGCTCCATTTGTTCTCTTGGAAAAGGTTAATGACATCATTTTCATGGATGGAGAGAAAGGGCTCCGCAATGTATGCCTATCCTAGCACTGCAGGTGTGGAGATGAACTGGCTCTTCCTGGGCAGTTAGTTGCTTTTTGCAGCCAAAGGATGCCACATTAGCTCTTGCATGTCTGTGCTTTCTCGGAAATGAATCCTGCACATCTCTTATGGGGCACCTCCTGGCTGCAGCAAAAAAGATCTGTGGGTTGAGTTTTCACCAGAGTCCTTTTTTATCATCCTGACATTTACATATAGGCAAAGTAGATGGAGGACTGATTACCAAAGTGCAAATCTATGCTACTGGTGAAACTGCTGCATGACCTGGGATCCCCGTAGTCTTCCCTGTATTACTTTATGATGTCCCTGGATCCTAGAGCTTCTTTGGTGTTTCTGTCTGGAGTGCTCTGAGGTGTAGATGTGTGTCTTGTATTCTTACAGAAAAGAATGACTGACTCAAATGTTCCTACTCTGAGAAGGGAATTATGCTGCTCTGTGCTTTGTGATCACACTCATACAAAGTTAACCAGGTATCGACAGACCCACTGGTGGGTGTGGCTAGGAGCTAAAGGATACAGCATGTACATGAACTTGAAATACTGATGAATATGTCTACTGACAATAGAGGATTTCTAATTCTGGATTCTAAGAGCAGACCTCTCTTGATAATGCTGACTTGGCATCAAAGCTCATCAGAGGCACAAGGTCTAAGAGGCACAGTGCTCTGGGTTCCCTCTTGGCTGGCGACATCTCTCTGGCTTTGTACATTTTTTGATTCCTGTATAGGGTAAGGAGATCTGTGCCTTATAGGACAACATGAGAGAGTATTTTGGCCACTGGGCTAAGTAGTATGAATTGACTGGTCCCTCACTGCACAAGGCTTGCACCTTTCTGGTTTTATTACAGCATATTCAATTTGTGCTGGATGTCCTGGGGCATATCATAAAGAAGTTTTAGAGTGCATTCTTCCTTGATATATACCATAGGAGAGACAAATGTGGTATGTTTTAATGCATTTCCAGGGAACAGACCCTGAGCAGATTATTTTGTTCTTAGATTTCTTCTTGTTGGGACCATTTAGCTCACCACAGAAAGAAGCCTAGGCAGAGGCAAACTTGCATATGGTATGGGGACTAGGACACTAAAATAGGATAAGGAGACAAGTCAAGCAGGTGGAGACTTTTCCTCACAGGCTATGTAGAGAGGCTGTAAGTCTTACACATAGTGGTGCTCTGAGTCCTAGAGAAGTTAATCTGTGGCAGTGCCTAAATTCATGGTACAATGAAACTGTCTGAATCAATGAGGCCTTTTTCTGATGATGCTTCTGTTCTGGCTAGCCAGTTGGGAAAGAGGCACATGCCAGCCAGAAAGTCTTCTTTTAGTAACATTGGCAAGACAAAAGGAAATAGCTGGCAAAAAAATAGGCTATTTTTCTTCAGGACAGAACAGCCAAAGGAATTAAAATAACACAGGCAAGTATTTGAAAAAATAAACAATTTGTAAAATACAGAGTGAGAGAAGGGGAAAAGGGAAAGAACTTAATGAGAAAGGCTAATGGAAAGTATTACCCCAAGCTTCTTCAGAGCCTTATAGGACTTACATAGAGCAGTGTGGCCTTTACAGCTCAGCAACTAGTAGTTGTAATACAGATCCAGTTAATAAATAACGTAAAACTTGAATTATTTATATATAATAATGTAAAACTTGAATTCTGCCCTCTGGCTATGTCTTTTGGCCACAACAACCCCATGCAGCACTACAGGCTGGGGACAGAGTGGCTGGAGAGCAGCCAGGCAGAGAGGGACCTGGGGGTACTGGTTGACAGCCAACTGAGCATGAGCCAGCAGTGTGCCCAGGTGGTCAAGAAGGCCAATAGCATCCTGGCCTGTATCAGGAATAGTGTGGCCAGCAGGACCAGGGAAGTGATTTTGCCCCTATACTCAGTGCTGGTTAGGCCACGCCTTGAGTGCTGTGTCCAGTTCTAGGCCTCTTAATTTAAGAAAGATGTTGAGGTACTTGAACATGTCCAGAGAAGGGCAACAAGACTGGTGAGGGGGCTGGTGCACAGCCCTACGAGAAGTGGCTGAGGGAGCTGAGGCTGTTCAGCCTGGAGAAGAGGAGGCTCAGGGGTGACCTCATTGCTGTCCACAACTACCTGAAGGGAGATGTAGCCAGGCGGGGGTTGGTCTCTTCTCCAAGGCACCCAGTGACAGAACAAGAGGACACAATCTCAAACTGTGCCAGGGCAGATTTATCCTGGATCTTAGGATGAAATTCTTCAGGGAAAGAGTGATTGCCCATTGGAATGGGCTGCCTGGAGAGGTGATGGAGTCACCATCCCTGGAGGTGTTTAAAAGGAGGCTGGATGAAGCACTTAGTACCATGGTTTAGTTAATTAGAAGGGTTAGGTGATAGGCTGGACTTGATGATCCTGGAGGTCTTTTCCAACCTGGCTAATTCTGTGATTCTGTGAATATTAGGGCCTTGGGACATGACTGAGTGTCTGCAGCTGCGTTACTGGAACAGTATTTCTGGCAGTACCTTTGAGTTTCACTCACAGTGCTTTTAGCAGGGCAGCACAAGCACCTTTAATATAAGTTCATTGCACAGAGCAGGTGATTCAGTGACTAAGGAGCTAAGTACCTGTTTTGTGGACTTCTGTGCCAGTTTCCATTTAGCTTATCCTCTTCCTGACTTCTCTACCTAGGATTCTGTGTCCTTCCCAGGAACATTTACTGTCCTTATGTGATGTCTTTTTGCTATGAAAGAATACAGATTCTTGGCTTACTAAATGAGATTATTCCACTAATTTCTGTGAGCTTCTGTGTTGTTTTTCCTTTGCCATTTTATACCATGAAAACAGAAATGATAATTTCCAGCCATTGATCACATGGTTTCCCCAAACATTCATCTGATATTTTTAGCTGCAGTGTTTACTCAGGAGAGCTCATTTCAAGCATGGTTTAGAGCAATAAATAGGTTAAACACAAAAGAAGTATGTGCGTTTCTGATAGTGATTCTCCATATATTTTCTTGCCTTTTTCAGTAGGTCTCATTTTGTGGCTGACAGGTGGCTTCAGGAACTAGGCTGAGCATCCCTTGCATGCAGCTGGCTGGTGCACTCCACCAGAGTGGGTGACCAGAGTTGTCTGCTCAAGTGGTGGGATTGTACTGTGGTGCTGCTACACCAGAGTGCTCCTGTAGGTGCATGTTTGTCAGTTGCTGTGAAGCCTTTCAGCCCCTCCTGTGCCAGATAGACCGTGCTGGCTGGAGATACCTCTCCTTACAGAAGCACTGTGTGCCCAGGACCAGGAGGAGTATCTGTTCTCTGTGAGTGGGTGTGGGCCTCTTCAGCAGTGTCATGACTGCCAGCCCTGGAAGTGATTTACATGAGCCCAGACCTAATTTTAAGTAGACAACATTTTGTGCTATGATGGTAATAACCAGAGGTTATATACACAGATGTGCTATTGGTATTTAGAATTTTGGTTGTACCAAGTGACCATAAGCTGTGTGGCGGGATGGAGAGTACAGGCTTACCCATGTGAGGGCACAGCAGTGGGGTTCCTAATTGCAACAGGGTCTGGCAGTCAGGGCCCATCCCTCTGCCCTAGCCAGGAGGGCACCAGGGCAGCCCCAGCATCGGGCACCTGCTTGGGAGTGGGCTGAGGCTGGGCCTGCAACATATGCCCACAGATAGGTTGCACCACTGCAGGAGCCATAGCTCAGCTGGGGGCAGAGGTGAGAACATCAGCAGCTGCAGAGGACAGGAGCCACAGTCTGAGTGGATCCTGAGCACAGGCAGGCAAATCCTGTACTCACAGCCCTGGAACTGTGGCTGAGAAGCCTTTCCTGGAGGATCCCTGTAGTATGTCAGTCAGTCATTTGTGAGCCATGGTGTATTTGGTTTAAGCTTTCCAGGGGACTCAAAATATAGCTAACAGGAACTAATACAATAATAATAGGATACCTTCCCCTCTCCCCGCTTTGGAAAGAAAAGGAATTAGATGTAGAGAGCAAAGGGGTAAAACACCCAAAGAACAGTCTTGCTTCGATTTGGAAGTTAAAAGAAAAAAAAAAAAAAAAAAGATATTTAAGGTAGAGCAGTTACAAATAGGTATAGGGAAGGGAAAACAAGATACAAAATATATATATATACAACCAGATTGATGACAGTGGATGGAAGTAGATTCAGGAAGGGATGTCCACCATGTGGTAGAAAATGGCCATGTGGTAAGACAGAAGCAGCAGGAACAAGGAGGTGCTGTCAGGCAGGCAGGCAGACCAGGAAAGCAAGAAACAGCAAGTTCCTCTTTATATAGGGGGTCCAGACAGGAAGTGGGAGTGGACTAACGACTGCACCTGGGGTCAAGTTCAGACCACTCCACTCACCCAGGAGGGTTTAACCCTTTACACATGGAGATGTCACTGTCCAGTTCTAGGTGATGTAGGACTGTAATGGCAGGTTATAATTAGCTCCTTTCCTGGCATAAGCAATTTCTGAAATATTCAAGCACACACCAGCTTCAAGAGTTCAGGAAATTGCTGAAGCTGTGGAGGGCTGGGCTGTGAGTCAGTTGCTAGTGGGCAGGAAGCCTCTCCTCTCCATGGCACTAACAGCCCACCGGCTCTTAACAGTAGGCAAGGTTTGTTTTATTTGGGCTTTTAGTAGCATCTCCATTTTTTGTGTCCTGGTAGAGGATCCCAGCACCTTTTGGTGCAAGCCAGCTAAAATTCCTGATTCAGGAATCTATGGGTTTGCCATGGCTCCCCTCAAGGTGCATGGGAGAGAAGCTGGATAAGGCCGACATTCCCTTGGCATGACTAGTTCTGATACCTGCTGCAACAACTCAGTGACGACCATCAGTCTGGTGTGTGGAGGCTGGGCAAGCCAGATTTCCCTCTATCTCCCTGCCCTGCTGGCACTGCTCTGCTTCCAGGGCCAAGCCTGGAGATGTGGGCAACATGCAGGTGCCAGATCACAAACATTGAGTCAGTCACCTGCTCTCCTGTTTTCTTTCCTCTCAAGCAACAAGGGTTAGATTGTCGAGAGATTTTTGTAAGGACCTTCAGAGGCTTTTTTTTTTCCCTCTTACTTCTGTGAAGAGTGTGAAGTGAGTTTCCAGTAGTTTTTAAATCAAGGAACATAATTTTATGAATGACAGAAATGTGCTTGGCTACATATACAACCTGATTTTCTTTTTTCTTACTTCAGATTTAGGAAAATATAATCTATTTTCACATGAGAAGCCTGCTTTTGGGCAGTTAGCAGTTGTCTGTGTTGAAAAGGGAAACATACAAAGATTCCATTTTGAAACACGGTGTAGATGATTAAATCCCTGGGAAATGAAGAGTGCTCCATACTGGCCTGAACTGCCTCATGCAACTCCATTGAAGGCATTGGATCTTGCTTTTCATGCTATTATTCTTACATGAAAGACAAGATTAAAATGTAAAATAAAAAAGTCGCTTTTAATACTGAATGTTACCAGGTTTGTTAATCGTACTGCTGTTTGTAAGCCTCCACACCTTTGTTCAGATCTACAATCAGTGATTAGTGAAAGCTACAGATGTGCCCAGGAGATCTGAGAATATACTGTGTGCCTCATCTCTTATATCATTGGTCCTTTACAGCTTAATTTTTCTTTGAAGGCGTGTGTTATTTCCTTCAATATGTTGTGTTGGAACAAATCTGACTTAAGGCAGTTTCAAAAGTACGTGATGTTCCTTTCATACCATAATATCATACGTAGCAAAAACTTGTGAGCCAGACTTCAAAGTTTTGGAGACTGTCTTCAATCAGCATGTAATGCCTAGTTTTTCCTGGAGATACTGCTGCCTGCACACTGGGGTCTTCATCTTGGCAGCTCTGTCTCTTCATGCACTTCTAGTTACCAGACTGTGTTTTAGGTAAATGCTTTTGATTAGCTTTTTTTCCATTTTCTTATGCCTTTTGCCCAGGAAAAAAGAAACACTGTTTTTTAAGAACTGTATCCCATTGTTAAATTTTAGGGAAAAAGTTGGTATCGATAGAGAGTGAAAGGTTCTCCTTTTATTAGGAGTTGCATGCCAGGTTTGAGCTAGCAGTCTAAGTTACAGATCTACATTAGACTTTGCAGATATGTTTATTTTAAATCAAATCAAATTAAAAACCACAAAGATGTACCACAGTAACAAACTGGTTATTTTTCCACCTCAGACTATCCTGAGCCTTAGGTACATACAGACTATAGGCAATTTCAGTTCAAAAGTGTCTGAAAATGGAATTTGAGAAATGGCAAATATAATAACTGTAAGATTTACAGTTAAATGACACCTATCACTTCTATATAAAGGACAGTGTCTACTAATTCTAGAAAATTACATCTTTACAGACTAACTCATTTTGCTTTCTGAAGAAAACAAGTAAAATACAGAGAATAGGACAAGAAGATTGAGGAGAAAGTTCTTCACTGAGAGAGTCATTGGCTACTGGAATGGGCTGCCCAGGGAGGTGGTGGAGTCACCGTCCCTGGAGGTGTTCAAGGCAGGTTTGGACTTAGTGCCATGGTCTAGTCTTGAGGTCTGTGGTGACGGGTTGGACTTGATGATCTTTGAGGTCTCTTCCAACCCTGGTGATGCTGTGATACTGTGATACTGTGTGACTTGCTGATGATATGAAACTGGGAGGCTTGGCTGATGCACGTGAAGGCTGTGCTGCCATTCAGCAAGACTTGGACAGACTAGAGCTGTGTTCCTGTGAACATCAGACATGCACGGTTTTTGTAAAAGTGTGTGCACTCCTTTCTGCACTTTATAGTATTACAGTTCTTATAATAGGTAATTTGTCTTTTAACATTTACAAAAAGAATTCCAGCAGGAGCAGTATGTTCTTGTGTAACTAGATAATAGCATTTAATGAGCAGCCCCACAGGTACCTGTGTGTTGAAAAGTCATGCCTGTTGAGGAAGCACTGCAAGCTCAGTTCCCAGAAAAAACTATGTTTGTACAGTTTTCGTCTCAGATGTTAGATCTGTTCTAGCAAGTGAAGTGGTTCCAACCCCTGCTGTCTCACCCTGTGGGTAGGTGGTACAGCAGGGCTTGTGTCTGTGTGGATGAACTCTTCCTCTGTTCCTTAGACAGGCTGCAGCCTCTTGAGTGCAGCCCTGGGTCAGTGTTGTCCCTTGAACTGAGCTCGTGTTGTCTGGAAGGGTGCAGTTGGCAATGGCCATCTCATGCTGTGGGGAGGACTAGCAGTTCATTACTCCTTTACTAGAGTAATGGACCCTTGATCCAGCCTTCTGTACATTTCCGCCATGGATGTGTGCAGATATGTTTGGACTTCTTGGTGAATTTCAGCAACTATATTCACTAGCAAAAAAGGTGGATAAACTGTCCAGCAGCAGACAAGCAAGCAGGACTCTGGTATACAAGTGAAGGGTTTGAGACCAGGAAACAAGTGAAGTTATTTCATATAAAATCATAGAATGGTAAGGTTGGAATGGACCTCAAAGATCATCTAGTTCCAACCCCCTGCCATAGGCAGGGACACCTCCCACTAGTACAGGTCACTCAAGGCCTCATCCAACCAGGTCCTGAACACCTCCAGGAAGGCAACATCCACAACCTCCTTGGGCAACCTGTTCCCGTGTCTCACCACCCTCACTGGAAAGAACTTCCTCCTAATATCCAGTCTAAATCTCCCCTCTGCCAGTTTAAACCCATTGCCCCTAATCTTGTCATTGCAAGACCTTGTAAATAGTCCCTCCCCAGTCTTCCTGTAGACCCTCTTCAGATACTGGAAGGTTACTATCAGGTCCCCTCGAAGCCTTCTCATCTCCAGGCTGAAGAGTCCCAACTCTCTCATATATGCTAACCCAAGGCTTGCTGAGACAACATGAACATGTTTTCTACAAATTTTAGCTCCAGCTAAGAAGAATGGTTAATCAAGAATGATTAGAAATGCTGTAGAGAAAGTGGTGATAGAATTCAAAGGGGGTGCATTCTTAGCACACTTGAAGAAAAATGTGTTGTACTGTATTGTTAAAGGCATGTGGAGGTTTGATCCAAAGGAGCCTGTGCTAATGATAAACTTTGTGCAAGACTGTAATGATGTCTGTAAATTTAAGTTGTATGGAGTTTAGAGAGTGAGCAAGGAGGGAGAGTATGGCTGCTGTTCCCAAACAGAAGGGGAAGAGAGGCTAACAATGAGTGCAGTGCAGGAGGCATGTAGGTACACTGGTTGCTTTATGTAGGAGGAAAAGGAAGAAAAGCTGCAGCAAAGAGCTTGTAACCAAAGGAATCAGCAGTGTGACAACTCCATAAATGCTAGATGAAAAAGTGAGGCACATTTTTTAGGGTCACAATGCTTTCCTTTTGGAATATTACCACAGTAACTCTGTTTGCTTTAAGAATTAATAAGTGCATGTTCTTCAGAGTGCGCTATAGCAGGGAGCAAGCTAGATTCCAGAGTGCTAAATGACTCTTCTGGTTTAGAGCAATGCTGCTTCAGCCTTACTCAGGAGAATTTGCTGTGTATAGCTAGTTGAACAGTAAGCTCCTGACTGGCAGCACATGTGGCATCCCTCTGCTGTTAAAACCTGTTGCAGCTGATCAGGTACTGACACGAATACATTCCTCAGGGGGAGGGATGGTGATGCCTCGAGTTGCAGTAACACGTTGACCACCCTTCGGAACGAATGAGAAAGAAACTAAATAGTACAGTGTCAAGCCTTGAAATGCTAGAGGATATGTTTTAAATAAAGAGATCAGTTGGGTCTGCTAGTTTTGGCTTGCCGTTTTGTGACTTGTGGTTTGTTGTTACCCGACCTTAACAAAATGTGAGTTTGGTTGCATTGCCTCCTCTCCTGCATTGTTCAGAAGCATGGTTGTTACTGTTTTCAGTGGTTATTGTTATGCAGAAGAAGTGGACTTGGCATTATGAACTGGCAATTTGGGGAAAGGTAATCAGCCTTTAGAATGATTAAAAATATTGACAGGCAGATGTGCTTTTATGTTACTTGCCTGAGTGTTCATATACATACAAAGTAATGGGTTTAGAAATAGCAAGTAACTTCAGCTGCAGTTTAATTGAATGCACTCAGAAAAATGCTGTAATGGCTCTTGGTAAAGACGGTATTAAAATAGTACTGGAAGCAGGCTTACAACTTTAGCATATTGTGTTGTGGTTGGTGGTTGTCCCTAGATGGAGGACTTCCAAGCAGTATGGTTAATTAATTTCAGATCTGGACTTAAAATCCTCTGTATGTGGTGCTGGATCCTACTCCTAAATAGCAGCTGAATGAAAGTTAGCAGTTTGCTTTTTACAGGAACTGAGAAGAAAAAAAAAATACTGGGATGAAATCAAAACTTTTCTCTTGCTTAGGCCAAATGGAAGTAAAGCAGAAGTAAAGCTTTGGATTGAAAGGCCAGATTTATAAATCCAGGTTTCATGTGTCTCTTGCTCTTCGATTGGCAAAGAGCAGGACACTTAAGGGTATCGGACACCTTTTTCAAAAAGGGTATGATGTCTAAGCAATGTTGCATATGTACCCACTGCTAAATAGAACAGGGAAACGTCTTGGTCTCCTAATGATGACCTTTGTACACAAAGAATGGTCTGTCTCCAAAGCCAGATGGCACAAGGAGCCTTTAGGAAATCTTTTAACTCATTGTAGTATAAGGTACCAAGTTACTCTTGGTGACTCTGTGAAATCTCACTGTGAAGCTGGCGTGTCAGGCAGTTGCTGCTGGGATCTGGTGACAGTTTTCTCAGGCAGAACATAAAAAAAAATTTTTTGTTTGGTTTTCTTCGTTGTCTTTTTGATTTTCAGCCTCTCCAAGGAGAGGTATGTGTATTATTTATGGTTATTTCTGTAGATTGCACAGTAGGGGTTGAGGTTAGCAGCTGTGAGCCTTGTTTCTATTTCAGTTTTACCATAAGCAAAAAATTGGCAGTTATTATTCCATTACCAATCTTGTAACGACAAAACCATCTTGTATTAGGAAGAGAATGTAAAATCCAGTTTTAAAGCTGGTGAAAGATCAGAGCAAAACCCTTCCTAATTTCATTCATGTGTATCCTGAGCTTGAAATCTACATAGGGAGCTTAGTGCCAAGTTGTAATTAGGATTCATTAGGCATAGCTAAAGCTGAACTCAACATGTAACTAGGAGGTCTTTGAGGATAGAATGCCTCAGTTATGTCTTTATCTAAATCAATTTGAATGGCAAGTTACAGGTAAAGGTTTGCTGTACTAACAAAGGTGGAGCAAGAAGGTTTGGTAGTTTCTTAAACTGAGTGCTTATTGAAGGACATGCACAGCAGGAGAAATTTTCTTAATTAGCTACGTTAGAAGCTAAATTAATACATTAGGACATCAGGAGTGTTTGTTTTGGTTGTGGGATTTTTTGGTTTTGTTTAGTTTGGTTTGTTTTTTTTTTTTAGTACAGCTGAAATGTTAATTCCTTTTCTCTTGGAAATCTTAATATAACATGTTGGCATGTCTGAAGAAGAGACAGGAAATGTGTTTGTGAGTAGTATGACCCTGTTACAGTAATTCCAGCTCACTGTCACTTGCAATATTTTTTTTCGGAATTTTTTCGGAATTATCCACTGTATGTGAACATGTATTTGAAAAACTGAGAGAGGTGCACAACAGAGAGCTGAACAGTTCAAGTCACATGAAAATTTTTCAGGTCTTGAGGGAATAAGGTGGCATGATTGCATATCTTCAGAGAGACACTGAGTGAAATCTACAGAGGCCCATAAAACAATGACTAGTACAGGCATTCCTGTCCTACTGACACAAGACAAAAAACCAAGAGCCTACAAGTCATAAGGATCATACGAAATACATTAGCAGAGTATGTTACTGAGGCTGGGGACTTGCAGATCTTGAGAAAATAGTTTGCCACATTCTTGAACTAGCAATTATTCAGAGCTGTATTCAGCAGCATGCTTTTTAAAAAATATTTATCATTGCTGTAAGGATAAAACTTTTCTGTAATAACAGTTTTGCATGTTCCCTGCATTCTGAAGCGTTACTTAACTTCTGTATGCCGTCCTGCAGATATTATTGAGTTGTGTCTTTGTGATGCTAGCTATTTGTTTTCTTGAATTGCTTATAATTTAGTTGCTCCCTAATTGAAATGGCATTATGCAAACCCCGTTTCTTCCTCACTTTTGATACAAATTGTCCCATTTCTGACACTTGCACTAAGATCTCAAAAGGCAGGCATCTTCCAGTCTTCTTGTAACTGGAGTGATTAATGACTTGCTGTGTAGAAGCCAAACCTTTTGACTTAGGTGTGGCAGCAGCAGAATCGTCTCCTTCATGTGGAATGTTCCATCTCGGCTGGTGTTTGGGATGTTTATGTGTGTTTTGATGGCAAAGCCCCAAACCGCTGGAAAAATCTGCCATAAAATGACTCACAGTATTATGACAAAAGGTGGAGTCGTTGTCTTTTACTTAAAGTGCATTTAATTCAATTTCTTCTTGACCATGTGTAAAACCACTTATTAGTGCAATGCAAATGGAAATAATTGTAGTACACGACAAATGGCTTCTACAAAACTCGTATATTTTCTCTTTAACCTTAAAAATTAAAATCTCTGCCATGATGGATGATGCTTTAAAATCTAGAGTTTATGTCAACTAAGACAATTAAATAAATACTTCTTAGAAGCATATTTATCACAATTGAAATTTAAACAGCTAGGAATTCAGAATTCAAAGGAGAAATGAAGCGCTAAAGATACTGGGAAATATTTGGGAGCATTTATAATACAGCCGCACAAGAACCACTGTGCACAGTCCATGCTCATGAATAACAGATTCCCTTGCTTCTTGGAAAAGGGTGGTGATCAGTGATCACATCACTGAGATTTGTGTGTGCATGCTCAAATGCTAATTCTCATGTACCAAATCAGTGGGCAGGAATCTCTGCAAGCTTATAGCGGGATGAAATTGACCTTTATTGAAAACAAGGAGAAAAGACAAAGTTAACAAAATTATACGCAAGGCTTTCCTGAGCCATGTTTTTCAGATCCATTTTTATGAGTCTAAAAGAAGTAATTTACTGAGCTCTGGAAGATAAGCTCCTCTTCCCTACTATCTGGGAGAAGGAAAGGTTTCTGTGCAGAGGGTAGAGGACTGTATAGGGGTCCTTTAGGTCGTTATGCTATGTGTTAAGTATATAATTAACTGAATGCAGCAATATTCATTGCATATTTCCCTTTGTCTTAAAGGGGGAACTGGAGTAACCTTATTCTGCTATGAGTTGTAGGGATGGGAAAGTATGTTTAAAAGGTGGGGGGAGGCATTTCACAGAGTGGGCTCTTCCATTCCAACATTGAAGCCACAGCACAAATGTAAAAATTATATATTTTACAACAGTAGTTGGTTTTACTGATTTTTACCTATATTGCAGTGAGAAAAATCTCACCTTCATCCAAATGAAGGCATTATTCTAAGGAGATTATCATGTCATGTGTCTGTAACTTGCAACCCCATTTTCTGGGAACAGAGAAGGCTTTCAAAAACTTGTCCTTTCTTGTTCTGAGAGTTGGCAGTTGAACAGGCAGTGTAGGTGATTTTCAGCCCATTTTTATCCAGTGTGAAACAAATGTAATGAAGGCAGGTGAAGAGAAAAAAAGAGCAGCCAAACCAACAGTATACACTTACAGAAACCTGCTTCTCATGTCAAAACTGTGCTTAGAAACAATCTTTATTACTCATTACTCCATTATTGTGGCTGAAATAGGAAACTTGAATCCCTCTGTTTCCTTTTCTGGTACTGTCTTTTATTTTTCTTGGATTTTATGTGCTGCTAAGAGCAATGACTGATCTTGGTGTTCTTGCATTGTTTTCTTAGCACTGAAATGCAGGGAAGAATGGTATGAGCTGGATCATGTTCCCACTAAGCTTATGGGAAGTGGAAAGTCCCAGTGGTTTAGGAGGAATAAATTTCTTTTTACACCGCTGGAGTTTTATTATTAATTAAATGTTCTTTCAATAAATAATAGGTGCAGCATTATCATCTGGCTTGTGGGCTTTCCCTAATGTTGTTTATTAGAAGACTTTTAATTCAAAGTTAATTCAAAGACAACCTTGTACTGAGTTTCCCAAAGTTTCCCCAAATCTTTTGGGGTGTTGCCAAATGAAATGTTTCAATTCCTTTTGAACAATGTGGGAGTGGGAGGTGTCCCTGCCTATGGCAGGGGGTTGGAACTAGATGATCCTTGAGGTCCCTTCCAACCTTACCATTCTATGATTCTATGAATGTGGTATTTATTGCTGTTACTTCTCTCTGTTGCAGTTCTTTAAAGGTTCTACTGGGTAAAAAACAGTTTCTCTAGATACAGAAATCAGATTTTTAAAAAAAAATATTTGTTTTGGTCTTGTCTTTTTAGAATTTTTTCAGTGTAGGTCTTAGCGAAGATTTCAGACTCTCGAGTTTTTGCTCGGCATTGGAATTCACTGCTTCCTTTTAGTTGTTATCACTAAGAGAATTCCTGCTCTGTCAGACAGTAACAGGCTGTGTCCTGAGATTGCAAAAATCTGAAAACAAACCAACACACAGCAAACCTAAGGGAGAGTATTAATTTAGAAGCTTTATATTAATTTAAAGCATTAGTGATATTGGCACAGGATAATACTTAGGGGCCTTAAAGATGTTGATATCTAAGATTGGCTTAAGACCAGCATTCCATTAAAAGGAGTGTTGTGAATGGTGGTGGAGTTTAAGCAGGATGAAGGTGTAAAGGTGTAAGTACATGGAGCTGAGGGTTATCTACAGGAGACCTGGCAGCAATGATTTCTCTGAAAGCAGAACTTTGAGGCAACTTGAACGAGACTTCTTTAAAGCCCAGAAAGAATATTTGTCTTCCAGATTTAAGTCATGTTTTTGTGATTGAACTTGTTTCTGTATGAGTTCTGACATGAGCTAGAGAGGTTGAGATGAAATGACTACAGACTTGTAAAATGTAGAAGTTAACTTTCTCATGTGAGTCCTAAGAGAAAGGAGAGTTTCACTTCCTTAGGGGCAGTGGAAAGGACAGAGTGCAGTAATACAGAGGCAGTGCACACCAACAGAGATGCATAAGAAAAGATTGCTGTATAAGAGATATCCAGAAACTTGAGCTTGTAGATAAGGAATTGACAGTATTGCAGTTGCCTGCTGTTCTGTTTATCATGTAGCACTGACCCTTAGCTTGTTCACACAATTTTAACAAAATCCTGTTTTCATGAGAGGTCTGTTGCTGTATCCTCTGTGCTCTGGGTTTGCTTTACTGATACAGCAGTGGTTTAGAACTGGTACAGAGTTGTAATCGAGTGTAATTGTTTTCATTTGACAGGCCGGACCTGATAGACATGAATACCGTTGCTGTTCAAAGCAACCATGCAAATTTAGAACATGCTTTTTTTGTAGCAGAAAAACTTGGTGTTGCCCGACTTCTGGATCCTGAAGGTAAGAGAACTGCAATGGGCTTTGTTACAAACCCCTGACATTAAAATCCAAAGTGCCTGCAGGTTGTAGCATATTTGTGGGCATTCTTAAATCTGCTTGACGAAGCACTGTGCTGTCTTGTTTTCAGATGTTGATGTTTCCTCACCTGATGAGAAGTCAGTAATAACTTATGTGTCATCACTTTATGATGCATTTCCCAAAGTACCAGAAGGTGGTGAAGGCATTGGTGCAAATGTAAGTTGGAGAAAAATACCTGTGCAGTATGTGAACTCCATCATTACAATTCTTGATTTCAGTTCCACAATGTTATCTGGATCTTCTGTAGGATTGCGGTCACACTTTTTTTCCTTGGTGTGATTTTCTGTGAAGCTTGAAGTTTTCTAAAGGGTTGAGAAGTTAGAGGCCTAGCATCTGCTTCATGTTCAGAACATTAAAATGTTTGTGCAAAGAACTTAGCAGAAAACAGTATGCCCTAAGATGGAAAAAGATAGTCAGAGTTCTTACTTTTCAGTCATAGACCTGTCTGAGCAGCACCTCAGTGCCTCTTTGGCTCTTAGGAATTTTGAGTGTATTAAAATGGAATTTCGGTGTTTGCAGTGGAATTATGAGACCAAAACAGAAGAATTAAATCATCTATGTGGAAAGTTTAAGAGAGTTGCAATGAGCAAGCAGACACTGTTTCAAAATCACAGACTTTAGAAATCTGTGAACACCTCATACTTCAAAGACTGCAAAATGTGCTATTACATGATTTTCTTCTGATCTGGGTTCTCCTTTGGTAGGATGTTGAAGTCAAATGGGTTGAATATCAGAATATGGTGAACTACCTCATGCAGTGGATCAGACACCATGTCACGATCATGTCTGACAGAACATTTCCCAACAATCCTGTGGAATTAAAGGTGAGGTGTGGTGTCTTAAACTCCTTGTTAGAATGGCACTTTATCTTACTGAGTCGAAGGATTCCTGAGCAAATGAAGTGCTTGTTAAGTTACACAATGAGATCAGCTGTAGAACAGTATTACTACTTAACTTTTTTTTAAGTACAGTAAGTACATTACTAATGTATGAACAATCAGAGCAAGTATTTAGCTTGTATTTAGCAAGTATTTTTTGTAGAACTCAAATCTTACCAAGAGTATGAGGAGGGAGTTTAGACAGTGAGGCTATATTCACTGTAAGTTAAAGCTAATGTTGTTTCTTATGTTTCTATAGGCACTTTATAACCAATATCTACAGTTTAAAGAAAGAGAAATTCCACCAAAAGAAACAGATAAATCAAAAATTAAACGTCTATATAAACTGCTGGAGGTAAGTTTTAACACACATTGAAATGTATAGAAGTTCCTTTTCTATGGTGTAAAATAACAAGTGTGTATGTATTGTTAAGGTCTGGATAGAATTTGGACGCATCAAACTTCCTCAAGGCTATCATCCAAATGATATAGAAAAAGAATGGGGAAAACTTATTATTGCCATGCTGGAAAGAGAGAAGACCCTTCGACCTGAAGTGGAAAGGTACAGTGGAGAATGAATGTTTGACAGACTTTGTTAATATATTTTCTGGTTTTTTAACCCATACTGAAAATTGTAGATGCCTTCTTCCGCTATATCATACACTTTATTTTTCTAGATCAAATAATTCTGCTTTTGTTTAAGGCCTGAAGTTCTGTACTTACTTTATAGAGGCAAGATCGGATGAAAATAACTTCAGTGGCCTCAGAGGATCATGATGAATAGTATTTTTGCCTCAGATCATCAAAGCACTTAAGTACAACTACCTTCTCTGTAAAGTTAGAGCCAGGTTCATACCAATTTGCTGTCTCATTTGGACTTTGTTTCATCTATTAATTAAAGATTTCCATTCACTGATTTTAAACTCCCACCTTTCATTTAATTCTTAAGTTTGAGCTTCTATCTGCAGATTGGTATAAACATATGGGTCTGGAATTGTTCTACCTAACTTTAAGCATCCAAAGGAGACAGTGAAGATCCGAATCACTTTAGGGAATCCTGGCATGGGGGTGACAGTAGAGTAAGCATTCCCTCTAGTTTGTGTACCTAAAATTAAGCGTGAAGAGTCAAGACTCTTGTCTAGAAAGTCCTCAAAAAGATTTTAGCCAGAGAAGATCCCAAAGACAGTGTTGAATAATTATGTTATGCTTTCAAAAGCAAGAGCATGACTCAAATGGCATATTCTATGGGAGGTGTTGATCCACAGCATCCTGCTGTGAAAATACTGCTGTGGAGGAATACAAAGCAATCCCCACTGTGCTGAACCAGAACGCTGAAAAGCAGTGGAAGGAATACAGCCTGATAGATCCTGCAGGGTAACCTGTCCTGACCTGCTAAAACTGAAGTCAGTGCCTGCCTTCACTGAAAGGAATTCTATTCATACATGAAGAAAGCTGGATTATCCTTGTTGAGAAAGTGCATAAATGACATCAGTTTATTTCTTTTCCTATCAGATGTACTGGTAATTTTACTCAGAGCACAGGTAAACAAACATAAACTGCTTCCCATATTTCAGGATTGGTAAAAACACATTTCATGGTGATGACCACTATGTATGGTGGTCACTGTAAAATTGGAGAGAAAAGTGAAGTGATTTTGGCTTAGTGTTGCAGTTGAAATTGTCAGTGGATTTGGACACAAGAACTTGATTGCATTTCTTATGTTGGTCATTAGTGTATCTTGCTAATATGAGATGTCGATACAGCTGCTGGAATGGGATTTGATTGTAGCAAAAAATGTGACCTTCCCTAGTACTGAACTTCGGCAATTACTTGGCAAGTCTGGTGAATACATCTAAAAAGTATCAACACATACAGTCAACATGTGGCCAGATTCGTGTTTGGGGGTCAAAATTAAGATGATGTCAGTGAGGAGAATGCCAGACTTAGCTCTGGTTTGCAAAACTAGCAGAATTTGGCATTACTGCAGGGGTGTGTCTATGCCTTTGCCTTCTTTACAAACATTAGTCACCTTATGGTGTGAGTGTTGTTTTTCAGGAGATCATAAAAGCAGAAGGTGAAATACTGAAAAAAAAGACACCTAACCCAAAGGAAACCTTAAGGGCAGTGATCAGATTTTTCTTGCTTGTTTTGTGGTCAGAACAGTAAGTAGCAATTAGCTCTGAATGTGGACGATGTTGAAGGGAAATTTGCAAGAAGACAGATAGGTGGCACAAGGCAGTTAGAGAACATGCTTGGACAATGGAGCAATTGTGGTGGGTTGGATGCAGTGTGCGCATGCAGCCCAGCCAACCAGCCAACTAGCTTCAAAACATGCTTGACTATAAAACCTGAGCAATACGGTTTCGTTTACTTGCTCTTTTGCAGTCTACTTCTGGCATTTTGAGAACAACACTAAAGCAGAGACTCAAGGTATTCATTCCAAGTCAAACTAACAAAAGATGTTTGATAAGGTCCTTTTTCCTGAGGAAAAGGACCTTTGAGTCTGGGTTGATGAAAAGCTCAACATGAGCCTGCAGTGTGCACATGCAGCCCAGACAGCCAACCGAGTCCTGGGCTGCATCAAGAGCAGCATGGCCAGCAGGGCAAGGGAGGTGATTCTGCCTCTTTACTCTGCTCTCGTCAGACCCCATCTGGAGTACTGTGTACAGTTCTGGAGCCCTCAGCACAGGAAGGACGTAGAAGTGTTGGAGAGGGTCCAGAGGAGGGTCACGAAGATGATCAGAGGGCTGGAGCAGCTCTACTATGAGGACAGACTGAGAGAGTTGGGGCTCTTCAGCCTGGAGAAGAGAAGGCTTCAAGGAGACCTTGTAGTAGCCTTCCAGTATCTGAAGGGGGCCTACAGGAAGGCTGGGGAGGGACTATTTACAAGTTCTTGCAATGATAGGATTAGNTGGGAGGTGTCCCTGCCTATGGCAGGGGGTTGGAACTAGATGATCCTTGAGGTCCCTTCCAACCTTACCATTCTATGATTCTATGACATACAGATGTCCCAAGTTTTATTGTTATGAGCTGATTAACCATGATAGTCCCTTAGTTCTCCTGTGCAGTTTCATTTGAAGGATGTCAGTCCAGCCTGAAGGTGTTTTGTACCATAATGTGGAGTGTGGATTTTTTACTTCACTCTTTTTTTCAAACTTTTTATTGACAGGGCTGAAAAACACCGCAAAGACTTCTTTAAGTTCTTACTTGGCTTACAGACATCGAGTGACACTTATATAAAATATTTGGCATGTCTGTTTTCTAGAGACGCCCTCATGTTGCTACCTTGTCTGTACTTGCAAAACTTTCAATGCCAGGCAGGGAAGCCAAAAGCAAGGTAGTGTACATAGCCTCAGGTAAAATCCTTTGAAGAGCTGGCAGAATATTAATTGCTGGGTTTTGAATACATATGCTGAGGCCTATTTAAAGGAGGAGAGATGAGTATTCAAGACCAGTAGTGAAATTTCATCCCTAGAAGCTGTACCTTTTGTAGGAGCTTTGTTTCGTCGCTTCGTTGTTCATCAAACAGCCGGGAGGACCTTGCTCTGGATGTAAAAATGAACAACAGTGCTTACAGCTATCATAGCAGTGATTCACTATTTACCAACAGTACTAGTGCTCGGACCAGCGTTGACTCTAATGAGAATTTCCTTTCTGTTAATTGTGGTCCCACACTGATTAAATCTTGTATAAGCTTTGGTAATGGCACCTTAGAAGGAAACAGGTAACTTGTATGTATTTGTGCTTTGTATTAGATGCTGTTTGTTTGGTTGGTTTTAAAAGTCATGTAACATGTAGTAAATAAAAATAATATTGATACTTCTTATTTCTTAAATGTTCTGGCATCACCTAGGTTGGAGATACTGCAGCAGATTGCGAACAGAATTCAGCGGGACAGCCAGAACTGCGAGAGCAAACTAATACTTGCCCGGAACGCTCTGCAGTCTGTAAGTTAGTTGGTGATTTTATTTCCCTGTATTCATGAACTTATTGCATGGAATATTTTCAATAAAAGAATTCTTTAGGATTTTTGAATGCATACTTGATAGCTGCTACTTTTGTTTTCATTGTAGTGTTACGTTTAGTGTAACGTTTCTTCAGGAAAATACAAAAAATTGCCTAGAATGAGTTAGATTTTAAAAAATGTTTGTGGTAGTTAGATAAAATGTCACAACTATTTCAAGATCAGAAGTTTCTACCAAAAAACAAAACAACAACAAAAAAAATCTTACAGCTCGTTTCTCTGGTTTAGCTGCATGGCTTAATGGCTTTCTCTTATTTATTCAGGATGCTAAGCGGTTAGAGTCAGGGCTCCAGTTCCAGCATGAAGCAGAGGTAGCTGGGTTTCTTCTTGAATCTGAGAATCTCCTCCGCCAGCAAGTGGTTGATGCCCAAATTCTTATTGATGGAAAATACTACCAGGCAGACCAGCTTGTGCAAAGGTACTTTGCAGTGTGTGTATATGAATAAATGTCCCAAATATGGATACTTCTATGGACACAATTTTCAAAAGTCTGTGGATAACTTCTCAATCTCTCAGTGGGCACTGAAATCAAGATTAGCAGGTATTCTGGTGGGTACATGACTCATAAATGTTCTTGAAGGTGAAGCATTATTTGTACTCATTTGTGAAAGTTTAGTGGTTTACCATAATATGACTTTAATGTTGTGATGGCTTGGGAGTTACCTGTCCCCCCTGCTCTTTGTAAAATCACCCAGACTAGACTCAATCAGCTGGAAGTTAAGGAATGAAACTGTATTACTAAGTGTCTGAATGTAACAATGTTAACTGCCTTTTTTTCCATGTAAAATGCATTTATATTCAAAGTGGAGGTGAGATTTGTAGTGATGGCTCTCGGCGACAGAGCTGGTGATAAAGGGAATAATATTAGTTTCTGTGTGGCAATATGTACAGTCGTGGTATATAGATGCATTTAAACAGCATAATTTGATTTTTATGAAGAAGTGGCTCTGGAGTTTTTCAGGATTTTCCTTGGACTGAATGAGATCAAGGATATAACAGGTCCTTGGCATTGAATTACGTGTTTTTGATCTATTATAGTGTATGTAGTATCTTGTGAGATTTCCACTTTGCTGATTGTTCCCGGCAATTGTGTATGGTACATGCTGGTGCCTACACCATGCTGGTTTTGTGGTTGTTCCCCGATTTCTTTGTCCATAGGAGTATAAGCTGACATACTCTACTCTTTCTGATATAAATGCTTATTTGTAAATACTCAAATACAACTAAAATGTAAGAGATCATGTGAATTCATACTGATATTCAGTTCGGCATGATGAATTTTAAACATTCAGTGAGATATTTGAGGTTTTTTATTTGTCTTATTTCAACAGGTTTGCAAAACTTCGTGATGAGCTGGTGGCCATACGGACTGAATGTGCTTCTGTGTACAACAAGGGGCATGCACTCACAACAGAGCAGACCAAGCTTATGATATCAGGAATAACTGAAAGCTTAAACTCAGGATTTACAACAAACCTAACCCCTGAATTAAATGCTGCAATGACCCAAGGTTTGACACCCACTTTGGCTTCTTCCAGCTTGACATCCGATCTTTCATCGGGTCTTACTTCCAGACTAACACCAACCGTCACTCCCGCTTACACACCAGGCGTCCCACCGCGGTTAATTCAAAGCTATGTGACAGGAGTAGACAGTGGGAGTCTGCAAACACTCAAACTGATGCAAGTCAGAAAACCTCTTATGAAATCAGCTTTTGTGGATCAGAATTTAACAGAAGAAGAGGTGAACATGAAATTTGTCCAGGACCTATTGAACTGGGTAGAAGAAATGCAGGTAGCAATCTTTATGGAAAATATCCGTTTCTAATACTTATGTTTACTGCTTGTAAATCATGACTAATTTTCCCTTCCTGTTTGTAAGGTGCAACTTGATCGAGCAGAATGGGGTTCAGATTTACCAAGTGTGGAAAGCCATTTGGAAAATCACAAAAATGTCCATAAAGCTATTGAAGAATTTGAATCCAGCCTTAAAGAGGCTAAAATTAGTGAGGTACAGCATTGTGTTCTTTATTTCTTTCATTACTTTATTACTGGGTGACCCTTGAACTAATGCTCAATTTTAGAACTCTGCTTGGATTTCAAAGTCTTACTTTTGCTTCTGATGTCTTTCACTTGTTGTGAAATAAGGAGACCCTAATGGCTTAACTGTCTAAACTTACTGTTGTCTTTCGCCCTCATGCTCACAATACAGATCCAAATGACTGCCCCTCTTAAACTCAGCTATGCAGAAAAATTGCACAAATTGGAGAGTCAGTATGCAAAACTCCTGGTGAGTTTGTTATACCTCTTCAGTGTTCAGTTTTGCCATGTACATGATTTTTGATAAGGGGTGAGCTTAAAATTCTTTTTTTTTTTGTAATTTTTTTTAATAAAGAACACCTCCAGAAATCAGGAGAGACATCTAGATACTCTTCATGATTTTGTGTGTCGTGCTACTAGAGAGCTGATATGGCTGAATGAAAAAGAAGAGGAAGAAGTTGCATATGACTGGAGTGAAAGAAACCCCAATATAACTAGAAAAAAGGAATACCATGCAGTATGTATTGTTATATAATCCAGAGGGAATAATTTAATCATCTTTAAGCATGTAAGAGATATCTAAAGTTTTTCTATCTCTTTTTTTCCCCCCTCCCCCTCTGGAAAAAAAAAAGGAATTAATGAGGGAACTTGATCAAAAGGAAGAAGCTATTAAATCAGTACAAGAAATAGCAGAGCAATTGCTTCTTGAAAACCACCCAGCCAGGCTAACCATTGAGGTAAGTTAGTAGACCTTAGATTTTGGAGGAAAGGCAGAGTAGTGCTAACTCATAGGAAAGTGAACAGCAAGACAGAACTTTTTCCCCTCCCCACTTTGTTTTGTGTTGTTATTCTTTCAGTGTTTCTGTTGTCTCTGTCTCCCAGTATCTAAGAAGTGAAAACGCTTCTGCAGAGTTATAGTTACATATTCAGTTGATTAGGTAAAAACCCCATAAAATCTAACAAAATTTCAGGAGCTGGTCTGTGCAGATGTTTCTAGTCATATGTACATCTTCTAGTTGTTCATAAATTTGCATTGGCAAACTGAGGGCACAGACAGAACAATCTTGTGGTTGTACTGAAAGGAGTTACAGTAGAACTTTTCTTATCACTTACTTGTGTGTATGGGTTCCTATTATGGTTTAGGGTTGATTTAATAACCTATTTGTCAGTGAATTATGCATCTTGTTTGAACGTTAAAAATCTGATCAGGCAGTGGTATGTACTTCTGTAGTATGGGTAAACAATCTACAAAAATTGGTAGCTGTTGTAGGGTCTTAGAGGTCTCCAAAGGAGAATGTAAAATGCTTTTCAGTGTAAAATGCTTTTCCCTGTAGATCTTCAAGAAAAGAGTAAATATAGTGGATGGTAAAAATGGAAAGAATAAAAAGATAAGAATGAAAAAGTAGTCAGAGAGGATGAATTTTGACAGTTCTTAGCTCAGTTTATATTGGTGTAAATTTGAAACAAGAAGAAAGCTCCTCCCTTTCTTCTCATGATATTTACTTTACATAGAAAATCATATATTATTTAATGTGGGAAATTCTACCTTTTAAGATCATATGTTGCTGTAGTTTACTATTAATATATTAAAAGTAGATATGAAACCAAGTCATCACAGTGAAGATGACTATGTTGTCTGCAATAATACTATAATGGGACATTCTTGGGGGAGGGGAAGGAGAAAAAAAAAAGCAGAAAAAAAAGTTTCTTCATTTTTTGTAGAAGATTCTATGCGTTAATGCATCAGTTTTTGAAATTCATCGCAGTCTGTAGAAAAACTCTTCGAATTCCCTCAAAATCATACCGAGTGGAAAAATTGAGACTTCACAAAGTGAAGAGTGCCCTCTGCTGGTGAACACTCCTGCAGTGTATCTCTAGCAGCAACACCCTGCAGGCTGTGGTAGGAGGCATCCCTCGAGAAGGGCATTTCTTTGAATTGCAACTGTTTACATAAAATTAGACATTCCAGCGAGTCCTGAGTAATTATTTTTGTTGTGTATTCAGTGTTACTTTAATATCAGATTTGTCTCCAGGGAACAACCCGGCCTTTTTGATAATGTAGAGACACAAAATTGGAGATGAGTTTAGATGGGGAGAACCTCGTAAGATGTGGTCCAACCTTTACTTAAAGCAGCATCAGGGCTTTGTTTGGCTGAATTCTGAACATGCCCGAGGATGGTGGTTTCACAGGCCCTCTGAGTGAGTTTTCTTAGATTTGACTATGCTGTAGTGACATCTAACTGGAATTTTCTGCACTGCAGCTTAATTTTCCTGAGTAAGAAGGTTTACATATCTGTATTTGCTACATTACTTTCGTGTTTCCTAAATTCTGTAAAACTATACATGTTTAATTTTTATTTCCTTTTGTAAAATACATCTGTCTTCCTTAAAGGCCTATAGAGCTGCTATGCAGACACAATGGAGCTGGATTCTTCAGCTCTGTCACTGTGTTGAACAACATTTGAGAGAAAATGCTGCGTATTTTGAGGTAGGAAAGTAAATCGATATAAATGTGAATTTTTTCAGTTGAGTCCATAGTCTTAAAAGTTCCACCAAAAGTACTAACTGTTCTCTCACAGTGATTGTAAAATTGACATTTACAGCATGCAGTTGTTAGATGATGAACTAGGTTCCCACAGGGTCATTGCACCTACATTGACTTGACTACAGTTGTATAAGTTCACAACAGATGAAAATCTGACCTGACAGTGTTTCAGAACACTGCAGCTGCAAGTAGAGTGTCTGAGAACAAAACTGTGTTCTCCCAATCATGTACAACTCCCATCAATGCAGCTTCTGTGGATGATGCAGAATGGACAGTGGTTAACCATGGCCTTGGGAAAGCATATCCTTGGTGGTTGTTCCAGAAGTATCCAAATAGAAATGAAAAATTAATAATAGATGGGCAGAGAACACCCTGACAACAGACACATCCAACAAAACACCTTTGTGATTACCACCCTTTCGCATAGCCAACAAACAATTCAGTGCTCTGCTGTTACATAAGGGTTGAAGAGATTTTTGGTTTGGTTTTAAATATTTTTTTAATATATATTTAATTTATGAAGCTTAATTCTTAGTGTCTTCTGTGTTGAGCCCTTGAATTAAAAGGGGAGTGGTGTTGGGATGAGTTACCTTCAGGCTGAGAAGCACGAGAGCCCGATGTTAGTAAATGGACAGTGAAGACAAAGTTGAGTAGTTTGGGCTCCTAGTGGCAGAGGGAAGAAATGGGAATTCTGCATGTAAGGAATAAGGTTTCAGGGACGCAGTGAGGTGAGGATTTTCACCTGGCATTTCCTCTCCCACTCATGCTCCACCTGGACCCTTTTGTGGGTGCAGATGCACATGCAGAGCTGCCAAGCATGGTAGCTCACTTGTCTTCCTGTGCAAAATGTTTGCTCCAGTGTGCTTGCCAATTCTTTCAGTTTGTTACTGTTTGCAGGCTTTGCCTGTCCTTTATATATGAGAGCAATTGGATTTCTAAGGGAAGGAAGAATCACTTCAGAAAGCTTTACCATTGCAGAAACAATAATTAACTAAGGTTCAATAACACTGAATTAATTTTGTGTGTAGATAATACTGACAGTAACTGCTGTTACGATGTGTCCCTTCTTGGAAGAACACATTTAGACATGAGGCCATGAAGAGTCTTGTGTGGTGCAGTGGTCACTTCAAACTACTAGATAAAATCATTTTTAAAAGGACATCACTTTAAGAGAACTGTATAGTATAACTGTTCGTAAACTTTTCAAGTTGTTTAAAAATAACCCAAGTATTTATCTCATCCTAGTTTTTCAGTGATGCCAAAGAAGCTATGGAATATTTAAAGAATTTGAAAGATACCATATACCGAAAATACAGTTGTGATAGATCAAGCAGCCTTCATAGACTGGAAGACCTTGTCCAAGAGTCTATGGTAAGTATTCAAGGATTCTATTAATGTGAGTTAGGGTTAAAGAAGAAATGTGTAGATTATAGCAGGATATAAAACGCTTGTGTTAAAATTGTTCCTGTAAAGCAAAGAAAAGCGATTATTAGAACTTAAATAATTGCATCTGTCTACATATAATGACTGTTTTTCATAACCTTAAGATACAGTTTTTTTTATTTATGTATCTTTACAATACCAGATGTTGTGAGAGAACTGGCTTCAGACAGATACTCTTTGTTCTTGTAAAATGTGTTACTTGTAAGAAGCACAGGAAAAGAAGTCAGGAAAAGAAAAGCTTAACAGAAACAAAGAAGCAACACTGTATTCTGTCTTTCCTATGACATATTCTTTTCTTAACTGTTTCAGGAAGAAAAAGAACAACTCTTGCAGTATAAGAGCACAGTAGCAGGCCTTGTGGGGAGAGCAAAGGCAATAATTCAGCTGAAGCCAAGGAACCCTGACTGTATACACAAAACATCCATCCCGATTAAAGCCATCTGTGACTATAGACAAATTGAGGTTAGAAACTTGAATTTCTTCAAATCCATTACAGACATGAGAATTCAGCTGAAGTTTCATTAATTGCTGTGTTCCTGGAGAATGTTAGACTAAATTTCTTCCAACCTAGTAAACAAGAGCAAATATTTGTGTTGAATGTTGTTTTTGTTGTTCTATTGTTTATTTGTTTACACCAGTTTTAGAAGTGCTTTGTGAAAGTATTTTATAATGCTTAGCTCATTAAATTATTCTGCTTTTCTGTTAATACTAGATAACTATTTACAAAGATGATGAGTGTGTATTAGCAAACAACTCCCATCGTGCTAAATGGAAAGTCATTAGCCCGAGTGGTAATGAGGCCATGGTTCCATCTGTGTGTTTTACAGTTCCTCCTCCAAACAAAGAAGCAATAGATACAGCCAACAGGTAGGGACAAAACAAAACCATCCCTTTTCTTTTAAAAATCACTTCTATGCAATTTGAGTTAAAGTATCATCTAGCTTTTCTTCCTTCCTTTTTGTCCATTACTCTGATCTAAAGTCTAACTCCTGTTTCAGGATCGAACAGCAATTTCAGAATGTTCTGGCCCTTTGGCATGAATCCCATGTAAACATGAAGAGTGTGGTGTCCTGGCATTATCTGACAAATGAAATTGAAGCGGTTCGATCTGGCAATGTTGCCTCGGTATGTGTTATATCTTCAGAAGGGCCACTTAACCATTTGCTTACACTTCCTGGAAGTACCTTACAATGAACAACTTGCAATAATTCTCATCTTCCTTGTGGAAATAGCTGGGCAGTGGCCACAATAGTTTTGACTGTGCAACCTTCTGCTCCACTTTGAGCAGCCTTTGAAGAGATAGATATAGGGAGGAAGCCCCTTTTTTTCTCTCATGCTGCAACTTCTTTCTAATAACGGAACATCTGTAGAGTGATATTTTGTGTTCCAAGCTGCAGGCAGCTGAACGTTTACTTGTCTGTAATGCATTTTATCATTCTTATGCATGTATATTGAAATGTTCAGTAGCTAGTTGAGATCAATTATCAGAAATAAAACAGTGAGATATATATCAAAATGCTGTTCTTTCTGGCTAAAATGACGTGAGATCACTGAATTACACAAGGTTAGATATATAACATAACATTATTTAATATAATAATGTATTGTACAGAATTGGTGTATATCGATCTACAAACTTGCAATATTTTCAGTACCCAAAATTCCATTTTCAGTCCTTAGTGTGTAGCCCATTACTGTGTCTTGACACATCACTTAACACACAACCCATTACTGGCATTAAAGATGGAAAAGCAATCAAGTAGGCCTAGGAACAGCAAGCTTTCAGAACCTCAGGTTCTTTGACTTTGCCAGCTGACTAATTGACCTAATACTGCTAATGACTAATACTGCTTTATGATAAAGAGTGTTACAGGAGACTCTGTGAGCGAGGGATCGTTGCTGACTATCCCTTGGGTTTATAATCTGTTTCAGATAAAAACAATGCTGCCAGGTGAACATCAACAAGTCCTAAGCAATCTACAGTCACGCTTTGATGATTTTGTGCGAGATAGTCAGGAGTCAAAAATCTTTACAAGCTCTGATACAGCACAGCTGGAAAGGGAAGTTAATATCTGCAAGCAATATTATCAAGAACTTCTGAAATCTGCAGAAAGAGGTAAAACTTTGCTGACAACAAAGATTGAAGTTCCTGATACTGAATACAAGCTCAGTATACAATGTATGAAATATACACGTATTACACGTATACATGCTTTCCTTGATTTTGAATGTTGGAAGTGCAGATTTATTACTTTGCTGAGTTAGGAACAGAGTTAGGACCTCTTTCACACTGTTCAGGCAAAGAAAGTGTCCTTCCTAGCTATTTTCCTGGCTACACAGAATGCATACAGTTACTGCTTTCTTAACTCTGAAGAACAGAAACCTTAAAATACCTGTTCTGATTTACTACTGAGTAGGTAATGACTTAAATATAGTAGTACAAAGGTGATTACTGCAGTAGCAGAAAAGATGTGTTGCCTTCTGTGTCTGAGAGGATTTGAAAGCAAAGAACCCAAACCGAAGCTCTTAAAGTTTGCTTTAGTATTGTTCCTGATACCATCAGGATCATAGAATCATAGAATCATAGAATGGTAAGGTTGGAAGGGACCTCAAGGATCCTCTAGTTCCAACCCCCTGCCGTAGGCAGGGACACCTCCCACTAGTACAGGTTACTCAAAGCCTCATCCAATCTGGCCTTGAACACATCCAGGGAGGGAGCATCCACAACCTCCCTGGGCAACCTGTTGCCGTGTCTCACCACCCTCACTGGAAAGAACTTCCTCCTAACATCCAGTCTAAATCTCCCCTCTACCAGTTTAAACCCATTGCCCCTTGTCCTGTCATTGCAGGACCTTGTAAATAATCCTTCCCCAGCCTTTCAGTAGGCCCACTTCAGATACTGGAAGGCTACTATCAGGTCCCCTCGAAGCCTTCTCTTCTCCAGGCTGAAGAGCCCCAACTCCCTCAGCCTGTCCTCATAGGAGAGCTGCTCCAGCCCTCTGATCATCTTTGTGGCCCTCCTCTGGACCCGCTCCAACACTTCCATGTCCTTCCTGTGCTGAGGGTTCCAGAACTGCACACAGTACTCCAGGTGGGGTCTGACGAGAGCAGAGTAAAGGGGCAGAATCACCTCCCTTGCCCTGCTGGCCACGCTTCTCTTGATGCAGCCTAGGACTCGGTTGGCTGTCTGGGCTGCATGTGCACACTGCAGGCTCATGTTGAGCTTTTCATCAACCCAGACTCCAAGGTCCTTTTCCTCAGGGCTGCTCTCCAGCCATTCACCACCCAGCCTGTATTTGTGCTTGGGATTGTGCCTACCCAGGTGCAGGACCTTACATTTGGTCTTGTTGAATTTCATGAGGTTGGCCTGGGCCCACCTCTCCAGCCTGTCCAGGTCCCTCTGGATGGCATCCCTGCCCTCTAGCAAGTCGACTGTGCCACACAGCTTGGTGTCATCTGCAAACTTGCTGAGGGTGCACTCCATTCCTCTGTCCATGCCACTGACAAAGATGTTAAACAGCACTGGTCCCAGCACTGACCCCTGAGGGACACCATTTGTCACTGGTCTCCAGGTGGACATTGTGCCCTTGATCACCACTCTCTGGGTTCGACCATCCAGCCAATTCCTTATCCAGCGAGTGGTCCATCCATCAAGTCCATGTTTTTCCGGTTTGGTGACCAGGATGTCATGTGGGACAGAGTCAAATGCCTTACTCAGGTCCAGGTAGATGACATCAACTGCCCTTCCCTTGTCCACTGTCGCTGTGACTTCATCATAAAAAGCCACTGTGTTTGTCATTACCTACATAGGGATGATGCCTGTGCCTGGATTTAATGGTCAAAGACATGCTCATTTTTATGCAAGAGGAGGTGATCTGATTATAGCTGAAAATTTAAGTGTTCCTGAATTTTGCTACATAGCCAAAATTCTAGTGGAAACTGATGGCATTTCACCCAGTCATGAAAATACCTGTAGAATGGTGGTCTTAGAAAGCATTCATGAGGAGACTTACGGAAAATGATGATGACTTTGCTTGCTAAGATGTGCCTTGTTTCTTTAAACAGAGGAGCAGGAGGAATCTATTTACAACCTTTACATCTCTGAAGTCAGAAACATCAGACTACAACTGGAGAGTTGTGAGGAAAGGCTAATACGGCAGATCCGAACTCCAATGGAAAGGGATGATCTACATGAAAGTGTGTTTAGGATTTCAGAGCAAGAGGTGAGCCTTTGAGAAATGCTGTTCACCTAGGAAAAGAATTTTATTTTAAAACCGATGTATCCAGATGTTTTGAGTGTAGCCAAGAAGGTTCGTGATGCACTTGAAAAAGACAAGAGTCAAACATAAAGCTTGGGTTTGTGAGAAAAGAGATGCCAGTAAGCAATGACTGTATTGGTTTCCCTTTTATATATACCTTCCTTTTAAAAAAATATTAGTTGTGTACACATGAAGGAAGCAAAGGCAAGCAAATCTGTGCTGATAATGATACATAGTGTCTACATCAAGTTGATGGAGGATAAAAGCAATGTCAATCACCTTCCATTTACAGAAGCTGAAGAAGGAACTGGATCGACTAAAGGATGACTTGGGAGTTGTCACAGTTAAATGTGAAGAGTTTTTTGGTCAAGCTGCTGGTTCACCTTCAGTCCCTACTCTACGCTCTGAACTGAATGTTGTTACTCAGAACATGAACCAAGTTTATTCCATGTCTTCCATTTACATAGATAAGTATGTAATAGACCATGTTACATCACACAATTTACAGTTTTTTTCAAAATAAAGACATAGCATAACTAATATTGATCAAGGAGAAGGGAGTTAACATTTTAACACTGTGTAAAGGGATACCCTGTGACATGCAAAGGCTGAAAAACACAAGTGTGTTGAATGTTGGTATAGGTGGCTCAGTTAAGACATCACTGTTTTTCAGATTAAAATCTGTAAATTTGGTGCTGAAGAACACCCAAGGAGCAGAATCCTTAGTCAAGCTGTATGAAACTAAGTTGTGTGAAGAAGAGGCAGTAATGGCTGACAAAAGCAATATTGAAAATCTGATGGGTACATTAAAGGTAAGAGTTTGTATTGTTGTGTATTTGGAGGAATGTCTATATTTGGAGTGGCATCTCTGAAAAAAAATATGGTGGCTTTGGAGTTAAAAGAATTGGACAGTTTGCGTACACATTGTTGCAGTTAGGACACACCTTGAAGTATCTGAACTTCCAGGAGTGGTACTTCTTAATGCTGCAGTAAGACATTTTTTTTTTCTCTTCCAGAGGTAACGTGTGCTTAAGGTAACATAAATTGTTCTTTAATTGTGACCACAATAACATTCCTGCTATTGCTATACCAATCAAGGTTTCCTAGGGAGTTTGGCAGGTAACTTGGAGAAAGGGCAAGATTGAAGTTCAGCATTTTTTGTGTGTTGTCTATACCTCTTTTTAATATTGCAAATGATAAGCAGTGCATTTTTTTTGTGGTAGATAAAATGATTGGCATCTACATAATATTTTTTTTGAAAGTTGCAGTTAAGCATGGTAATTTACTGACAGTGTGTGATGGTTTGGGAGTTCCCTGCCCCCACCCCCCACCCCTCCCTTTGTAAAATCACCCAGACTAGAACTCAGCCAGCTGGAAGTTAAGAGATGAAGCTATATTTACAGCTTAGCACAATATACAAGCAGATATATACACTATATACAGGAATATTTACAGAAATATACAGATAAAGGTCATACAGAAACACAACACCCCTCCCAGAAATCAGAGACCCCAGGAGGGGCTCTCAAACACCCTTCCGCTTTCTCCCCACCCCTATACCTTACCCCATGGTTTGCCTTACACGCAAGGTGAATCTGGAGGATCGACCAGGGGTGTTAGAAGGAAAGTGGTTAGTGAGGTTACTCGGCAGAGAGAAGAAAAGCCAGAAGCTGCTAGACAGCCTGAGACACTGTGCCCCAGTGGCTTGTCTTTGTTTTGTATTCCTTTCTTAAACATCTCAGCAAACCTATGAGTGAAATAGAAATCACCATTGTTTCCTTTTTCACAGCCTATAGTATAATTTTCTCTATTAAAATATTACAATTAGCCTCGAACCAGCACCCAGTGTTTTTATTTGTGTGAGTGGAGGATGCCTTTAGTTAAAATTATTTTGCAGTTCATAGCCAATTAGCTGCTTCAGACCCCTTCTGGTGGTATTCCGGTGTTAAAGCAACCGGAAGTCAAATATTAATTTAATCATTTTTTTCATTTAGCCATTTACTTACTTTACTCGTGTAAAATACTAATTTCATAAAGGAGTGCCATAATTTAGGAATTACTTACACTTTGTAATTTATCACATCCTAGCAATGGAGATCTGAAGTAGATGAGAACAGGCAAGTATTCCATGCGTTAGAGGATGAACTACAGAAGGCAAAGATGATCAGTGATCAGATGTTTAAAACGCACAAGGAACGTGATCTTGACTTTGACTGGCATAAAGAAAAAGTTGATCAATTAGCTGAGAGATGGCAGAACATTCATTCTCAAATTGAAAATAGGTTTGTATAACTTCCTTTTATTTCCTTATATTTTATGCTGATTTTGTTGCTTCTGAGGAAAAATAATCAGAAATTAATGTTTAAATAAGTTGGAATAGTTTTCTGAACTGTTTGTGAAATGTACTAGTATCAAGGATTCTTACCTTTTCTGCGCTATTGATGTAACTGTCTTACTTTTCCACGGGAACTCTCTGCTACCATTGGGCACCAAAAGGTTAACAAGATATAGAATGTTTTACTTACAACTAAGACACATTAGAGATAAATTGTCTTTTTTCTTTCAAAACCAAAGCCTGCAGAAATGGCTCAATTTGCTATAGAAATGCCATCTCTTGAACCACATCATTTGTTCTTATAGGCTAAACTAATGAGCTGATTCTTCAGTTGTGATCGAATTCTTGTTAACTTGCTTTAATGACTTAAGTTCTAAGTCTGGAAGTCATTAACTCTGCTGACTTCTGTGTAATTTTGCCACAAGAGCTTTTGGTGAAGAGCCAGTGTTTTCTTCTGGATGTGCAACAGTTTCAGACAGCCTCAATATCCAGTAGAGATGTAGCTCTAAATTCAGTCCTTCAGTGTTACTGTTATCATGAGGCTGGAGAATGTTACTCTAAAGCGCATTCCAATACATGTGTGCAGATGCAGAGCCTACCTACGCAGTATTTTGAAGATGTCCATACATGACATGCCTAGAAATACTTTTTCCTCTCAGTGTCTATAGTTCTCTTTCAGAGAACAGAACTATTGACACCAAAGGAAGAAATATAGATGAGTTAAGGAATTCTGTCCTATACAGTCTGAATTTATTTCTGTTCCTTTAGTTTGTCATTATAGATGACCCAAAAGAGCGTCTCAGATAGTGCTGTTCACGTAAAAGTTCACACAACCTTTCACACTTTTGACCTCCTTTTATAAGGAGAGACTATCCATTCAGGTGCCATGCTGAAGTCACTCAGTTGTAATTAACTAATTTAGTGGTCTCTGTTTAACATTGCTGGGAGTTAAAAGAAAGGTAGGCAAAAGCTAACTCATTTGTAGGTGACTGCAGAATGGCTAACTTTAAATCCTCCTCAGTTTTTTTGTCATTTGGTGATGTGACTAATTTAAATGATAAAATAGTAGTTCTATGAAGTACCGAAGCATCCGTGTTTCCCCAGAGGGCAAACATGAAACACATGCAATCCACACAGGGTTGTGTCCTGGAATAGAATATGGTGAAAAATTACTTAATCCATAGTGACTTCCTCTGTAAATAGGACAGATTGTGATAGTTGCAGCATGCAGCTGTAAACAGACTGCTTTCTGCGAATGTTTGCTCTGCTGCTTCCTAACAACTTGACACTGATAGTCGTTATACAAAAAGTATGTACAAATATTGGCTGCAATTAGAACGATCCTTTCTCTTTTTCCTGGTTATTAGCTTCAAAACATGCTTGACTATAAAACCTGAGCAATACGGTTTCGTTTACTTGCTCTTTTGCAGTCTACTTTTGGCGTTTTGAGAACAACACTAAAGCAGAGACTCAAGGTATTCATTCCAAGTCAAACTAACAAAAGATGTTTGATAAGATCCTTTTTCCTGAGGAAAAGGACCTTGGAGTCTGGGTTGATGAAAAGCTCAACATGAGCCTGCAGTGTGCACAAGCAGCCCAGACAGCCAACCGAGTCCTAGGCTGCATCAAGAGAAGCGTGGCCAGCAGGGCAAGGGAGG